>JAJOOD010028145.1:0-36965 GCA_029582525.1 Solanum tacnaense | reverse complement strand
ACTATCTAGTTAAATATTTGCTATTGACAATATTCTTCCATATTCTCTGTGGGATCGACCCCGACTCATAGTTGGGTAAATATATTGCATACGATCGTTTATATTTCTTTTCAAGAAGTATATTTGAACGTTATCAGGATACCTCATTTCTTTTGCTCCTTTTACAAACTTTATTTCATAAACTCTTCTCTTTTTCAATCTCTTTCTTTTATTTCTCTTTTTTTTACATGGAAGGGTTCCATATTTTTTTTAGAATGATCCTTCAAAGGTAGATTTTTCGCATTCCTTGATTTCCCATCTTTTTCACCACACCCCCAACTTAGGCTTTTGGCCTAAGTTTGCTATTCAAACGAACCATTACTTCATGTAGGTTATAGGTGATGGGAGAAAGGGGCCAAAGTTGTTTATGTTTCTTCCCAAGAAAAGGATAGGCTCAAAAGGTGACAAGCTAGGTTCACACTGTCACGAGGTGTCCACAAAGAGGTATATTATCAATTTTTGGTTCAATCTTTAAAAATATTTCCTAAGATCATTTCCATTGCTTGCTTCCATTAATCAATTGGACTAATGAGGCAAGTTCTAGGTAGAATCAAACACATAGTTCAAGACAACCTCACCACATATGGCATTTGATACAATCATCAAACAAGACTCTACAATTTTCAACTAGCGTGCAATAATCATCACAAGAGATCAACTCAACAACCGGCTAGTCACAACGAGATGCTAGAAGTTCACATATGACCTATGTAACTGAATTTACCTCATTGTAGCCGCACACTCATATCTTTACATCAAATTTATAGGGGTTTTGTGATCAAGGTATGGTAGATCTTCATCCATGGAGCCCCTTCAAAATCACAATTTCAAAGATAGAAATCCCCCAAAACCTAGGGTTCGATTCCAAAGTCATGGGTTCATTTCAAAAAACAATTCCAATGGTTGAATTACTTTATATTATGTATGAATTGATGATTAAATATGGTTTTTATGTTGAAATCCCCAAGTTCCCATGAAATCCCTCTATTTCCCCAATTATGATCTTGTGATGTGGGTTTGTTGATGAAAGAAAGATATTATGAGATTATGCTTGTAGTAATTGGGTTACTTGAATTATGTTGATATTCATATCTAAGGTAGTGAATTATAAATGTGTTGATTTGATATGAGCTTTGACCCTTGAAAGGGTAAATTATGATATTTTGCATGTTTATGAAGTGTTTGTATATGCTTTAAGAACACTTTGAGAGTGAAGTGTCTATGATCATGAATAAGTTGTTGTGTTATTGAAAGGTTTTTCTCATATACACACTTAGGCATGAATATGATATGATGTAAAAGGTTTTCTCACAATATGAAGATTCTAAGGTTGAAAGGCTTTCATACCTATTGAATCTATATGTAGACTTGGATGGTGAAAGGTTATTCTCACGCATGATCTAAAGTTCTATCTTAATGAATCAAGTTATGACTTAATATGTATTCCATGGGAAGTGATGCTTAGCACCGAGTAGATATTGAATATGAGATGGAAGCTTTTACACTAGTTGAGTTCGGCTTCCCAATGGGACCTTCTAGACTAGTTTATTTCGGGTTCCCAAAGTATGTCTCATGAGATGGAGACCTTCTACCTTAGTTGAGTCTGGGTTTATTGTAGCAATATTTTTATCCCATAAACTATGTGCCCCCATAGGTTATTTAGCTAGTGAATGCACCTAAGCTAAGAGTATGGTTCTACCTAAGGCAAGTAGGACAACCCTTTTTGGTGTGGGTAACACCGGGGGTCAGATGCCTTGATATTTCATAAGGGCTTGCCCAATAGGAACATATTCAAGGAGCCAGAGATTTGGAAAGAGGGGTTGTTAGAGGTTCCTGACATCCATGAGACATTTAAGTGGGATTTTTTTTGGAGGATGAATGATCCTTGAAGTAGATACAATATTTATATGATGAAGGAATAATATATGTAATAAATTATTATAGTTATCTAGACAAATCCAGAGAGACAAAAGAACAATGATTAGCCTCTGTACTCCAGTATACTTGATCGTAGGGCACTTGTTGATATTTCTAAGTGAATTATTCAGCACTTCCTCTATGAACTAGAGTATGAGGTCTACACCATTACTTTTGAGTTTTACTATTGGATGAGGATGGTGAGGGATTGGGGAAAATAAAGGATCAAGTATAAAAGATCAATATATTGAGATGTGTGGCGAGTTGTATTGCTTAGAAGGGGTTAGGATACTGACTGGGTGACTAGCTCAAACCTAATTAAGAATTCCTCACTTAATTTTGTGCGGATGTTTTGGTGGGCAATAGTGTGATATCAACTTTTCCACATTAGTAGACAATAATCTTCTTTTAAACTAGGCAATGCTAGTGGGGAGCATTGTGGCAGGCTAAGAAATCAATATCGTGTGCAATAACAACAAGGAGATCCATTATATGACCTTTCGTGAAAGTACTAGCATCCCACTACTATTCTTGATTTACTTATTTTTCGAGACTCAGTAGTCCATATTATGCATAGAGTAGACCACCTAAATGAGGTGAAAGTATCAATGATGTTGTTGTTGTTGTGTTGTTGAAAGGATTTCTCATATATAAATAAAAGCATGATTGTGAAAGGATTTCTCACAGAATAAGGTTTCTTAGGGTTTAAAGTTCTTCTCACCTAAAATAAACTGATAAGTAAGAAGCTATTCTAATGTTGAGGCAAGAGGCGATTACCCATGCTCTCTAGTTGAAAGACAAGAGGTGATTACCCATGTCATATGGTATAAGTACAAGAGGTGATTACCCATGTTCCTTTATGAGCTAAGATGAATATGAAAAAGAACTATTCCATGAAAGTTAAGCTTAGTACCGAGTAGACAAGTGGCGATTACCCGTGTCTCATAAACTATGTGCCAACATAGGATTGTCTAGATATATGGTAGCTAGTGGACCACACAAGCTAGAAGTTCATGGTTCTTACCATGGCAAGTAGGACATGTTTTTTTGGTGTGGCAGACAACTGATTCCGTGATGTAGCTCTTGTGGTCTTATATGTCGGTTAAGGCTACTTCCCACATGCAAGTTATGATGAACAAAGGTTACTTTAAGGAGGTATCTCAAGTATGTTTAGGATGATGATTATGTGCATTGACCACGTTTTATGTTTGTTTTATAATTGTCTCATCTCATATTTTATCTTGTTCATTGCATTTCATTGAAGGTATCTCATTTACATATGTTTTCAAATGTTTTATGCATGGCAATCATACTTGGTACATATTTTGTACAAATGCATACTCTTACCTATATTTCCCAAAATGTAGGGTCGGACAGTCAAGGTTCCCATTTTCGTGGCTAGAGTTTGTTGACAAGATTCCAAGCTTTGGTGAGTCCTCATGCTTCGAGGACGGATCTTTATTGTCTTTAGTTGTTCCTTATTTTTTCAGTTTTGAACATGATGTATGGGCTAGGCTCAAATTCATTCTTATGTTCTAGATGGCTATTGAGACGATAATAGAATTTCCATTTTGCTTTATAAAACTTTGATACATTGAACTATCATTTAAATCTCTTGATTTCAATTACTTATGTTATGATTGCTAAGTGGCTTGTATTAGGCTTCTCGGGGTCATATACGTCGTGCTATACCTAGTGGATACCTTGGGTCATGACAAACTTGGTATTAGAGCACAATGTTTAGAAAGGTCCTAGGAAGTCCACAAGCCACGTCGAGTAGAGTCTTATTCATGAGTGTGAAGAGCACCATATTTATGAATGAGAGGTTAAAATATTTTTAGGGAACTCTAATTCTTTCATTACTCTAAAGTCGAGCAATAGAGTGTAACTCTATAAAGTGTATCTCCTCATCCTTATCCGATTCTCTACAAGAGATGGCTACTCAAAGAGCTTATGCTAGAAGGAATGTGAGGGAGAATGCGGAACAAAAAGATCCTCCTAAATCTCCTCAAGTTTGGGTCAACCCTTTTGTCGACCAAGTGACTAATGCGGAGTTTAGTACTGCTTTTCAAGTATTGGCCCAAGTAGTGATGGCCCAAGTCAATACAGAGGTTGCAGTTCCCCTTAACCCAAATGTTGTTACGACGGCATCTAGAGTGAGGGACTTCACTAGAATGAATCCTCTGGAGTTTCATTGTTCTAAGGTTGAGGAAGATCCTCAAGAGTTCATTAATGAGATTTATATGGTGTTGATAATCATGGGAATGACGCTGGTGGGAAAGGAGGATTTGGCCCCTTATCAATTTAAGGGTGTAGCTCTAATTTGGTTTAACCAATGAAAAGAGGGGAGACCAAAATATGTGGGTCCTCTCGATTGGGAAAACTTCAAAGTTGCTTTCCTTGCTAGGTTCTTTCCCCTTGAAATGAGGGAGGCAAAGGTGCTTGAGTTCATAAACCTTCATCAAGGAAGTATGAGTGTGAAGGAATATGCTTTAAAGTTCACACAATTGTCTTGATATGATCCTACTATAATTGTTGACCGTAGGGAGAGGATAAGCAAGTTTTTTGAAGTGTGTCTGAAATGGTGGTTAAGGAATGTTGTACCACCATGCTTGTTAATGATATGGATATCTCTCGTTTCATGGTTCATGCTCAACAAATTGAAGAGGAGAAACTTAAGGAAAACTCTATGGAGATAACGAGGGCTAAAACGGTTTATGGTAATTTCACATATTCAAGGTCCGATGGACATGGTCGTTCTATGTTTTGACAAAGGTTTTTCGGTCAATGTTCCTCCAATGCTCCTTCTCGGTTCAACAAAGATAGGGTGTCTAACCCTAAGCCTCACAAAAGAAATGGTAGTGGGTCTTTATTACCTACTTGAGCTAAGTTTGGAAAGAAGCATGAGGGTAAGTGCCTAGCGGGTTCCAATGCTTGTTTTGGCTATGGTAAGATGGACCACAAGATAAGAGATTGTCCTTCAGTTGCTAAGAATAAATTATATAATCGTTGAAGGCCTTAACCTAATCCTTCATCCAGTCCAAGTGGTTCGAATGCAAATGCTCCCAAGAAAAACATGTTTTATGCACTTAAGACTCTTCATGAGCAAGAGGTTTCTCCCTCTGTGGTTACCGGTATGTTGAAAGTATTTCAACTTGATGTTTATGCTTTAGTTGATCCTAATGCTACCTTGTCTTCTCTGACGCCATATGAGTCTTTGAGGTTTGATATTTTTCCGGATGTGTTGTCATATCCTTTTTCTATCTCTAAACCTATTAGTAATTCTGTTGTGGCTAAGACGGTCTATATAAAGTGTCTTGTTTCCTTGTCCCATAGAGTTAGCCTTGTTGATCTGGTAGAGCTTAATATGTTAGATTTTGATGTTATCATTGGTATGGATTGACTGCGCTCATGTTATGCTTCTATTGATTGTAGAACTCATGTAGTCAAGTTTCAGTTTTCAAATGAGCATGTCCTAGAATGGAAAAGGGGAAGTTTTATGCCTAAGGGTCAATTTGTCTCTTGTCTTAAAGCTGGGAAGATGATTTCTGAGGGTTGCATATACCACCTACTTAGGGTGAGGGATGTAGATTCTGAAACCCCTACTCTTGAGTCGATCTTGTGGTTAATGAGTTTTCAGAAGTGTTCCAGATGATTTACCAGGTATGCCTCCCATAAGGGAAATAGACTTCAGTATTGACCTCTTCTCACATACTCAACCTATCTCTATTACTCCTTACCGAATGGCTCCGGCAGGACTTAACGAATTGAAAGAGCAATTGAATGATTTGTTGGATAAGGGTTACATCCGATCGAGTATATCTCCATGGGGTGCTCCAGTCTTGTTTGTTAGAAAGAAGGATGGTTCTTTTCATATGTATATAGACTATCGGCAGTTGAACAAGGTTACCGTTAAAAATAAGTATGCTCTCCGAAAGATAGATTATTTATTTGACCAACTTCAAAGAAATAGTTACTTTTCTAAGATCGACCTCTGGTCAGTTTATCACCAATTGAGGGTAAATGAAGATGATATTCCAAAAATGGCTTTTAGAACTCGGTATGGTCATTTTGAGTTTTTTTTATGTGTTTTGGTTTGACTAATCCTCCAGCGGTATTTATGGATTTAATGAATAGAGTGTTCAGACAATATCTTGACATGTTTGTGATTGTGTTCATTGATGATATATTGATCTATTCGAGAAGTGAGGATGATCACATTAACCATTTGAGGATGGTGTTGCAAGTTCTCAAGGACCAGCACCTCTTTGCAAAGTTTAGCAAATGTGAGTTTTGGCAAAGGTCCACAACTTTTCTTGGTCATATTGTTTCAAGTAAGGGTATTGAGGTAGATCCTAAGAAGACGGATGCAATTAAGATTTGGCCTAGACCTCTATCCACTTTAGATATTAGAAGCTTCTTGGGTTTGGCTGATTACTAAAGAAGGTTTATTGAGGGGTTTTTATCGATTGCCTCTCCATTGACAGCATGGAATCAAAAGAAGGATAAGTTCATATAGTCTGAAGAAAGTGAAAAGATTTTCCAGGAATTGAAATTTAGACTTACTTCTGCTCTGGTGTTGACTTTACCGAAAGGGACTGACAATTTTGTTGTTTATTGTGATGCCTTGAGAATTGGGCTAGGATGTGTGCTTATGCAAAATGGGAACGTGATTGCCTATGCTTCAAGGCAACTTAAGACTCGTGAGAAGAATTATCCCACCCATGACCTTGAACTACCGGTAGTCGTTTTTTCTTGAAATATTTGGAGGCACTATTTGTATGATGTTCATGTAGATGTTATTACCGACCACAAGAGTTTGAAACATATAATTAATTGGAAGGATGTAAATCCCAACCAAAGAAGGTGGCTTGAGTTGTTGAAGGATTATGATACGTGTGTTCTCTATAACCTCGGGAAGGCAAACGTGGTGGCGGATGCTCTTAGTAGGTTATCTATAGGTAGTGTTGCTCACATCAAAGATGGTAAAAAGGAGTTGGTTTGAGATGTTCATAGATTGGCCTAGTTGGGTGTTTAGTTAGTTGATTCTACCAAAGGTGGTGTTATGGTTCACAATGGTTCAGAATATTATGGCGGATGTGAAAGCCAAGCAAGGTCTCAATATGACTTTGGTGGAATGGAAAGAAGTGGTGCTTAAAAGGTCCGTAGATGCTTTCTCCCAAGGGGGATATGGGGTACTTAGATATCAAAGTCGTTTGTGTGTTCCCAATGTGGATGACTTGAGGGAGTAGATCTTGTCAGAAGCCCATATTTCTCGGTATTACATTCACCTGGGAGCCACCAGTATGTACCCTAATTTGCGGAAGGTCTATTGGTGGAATTGGATGAATATGATATTACCGAATTTGTGGCTAAGTGTCCTAATTGTCAACAAGTGAATGTTGAGCATCAGAAATCGGGATGTTTATGCCAAGACATTAGCATTCCTACTTGGACGTGGGAAGATTTGAATATGGACTTTGTTGTTGGTTTGCCTCGCACCTGACAACAACATGACTTGATTTGAGTTATTGTAGATAGAATGATGAAATCGGCTCATTTAATTCCCGTTAAGGATTTTTACTCGACGAAAGACTATTCTAAGTTGTACTTGAGAGATATGGTAAAATTGCATGGAGTGCCTTTATCCATTATCTCAAATAGTAGTACTCAATTCACTTCTCAGTTTTGGAAATCCTTCCGAAGGGGTCTTGGTTTTCGTGTTAAGCTTAGTACGACCTTTCATCCACAAACCGATGGGCAAGCAGATCTTACTATCCAAACTTTTGAAGATATGTTTAGAGGTTGTGTGATTGATTTCAAGAGTAATTAGGATGATCACTTGCCTTCGATTGAGTTTGCATATAACAATATTTATCAATCAAGTATTGGTATGGCTCTATTTGAGGCATTGTATGGTAGGAGGTGTATATCTTCTATAGGGTGGTTTGAGGTGGGTGAAGTTTCCCTAATAGGTTCTGAGTTGGTACATGAAGCTATGGAAAGAGTTTGACTTATTAGAGAGAGGTTGAAAACAGCTCAGGGTCAACAAAAGTCATATGTCGATGTTAGAAGAAGAGATCTTGAGTTTGATATTAATTATTGGGTCGATTTGAAAATTTCACCATGAAGGGTGTAATGAGTTTTTGTAAGAAAGGAAAGCTTAGTCCCTCATATGTAGGCCCATATCAGATCTTGAGGCGTACTAGTAAGGTTACTTATGAACTAGAATTGCCTAATGAGTTAACATCGGTGCATCCAATTTTCCATGTCTCCACGCTAAAGAAATGTGTTGGTGATCTAACATCAATAGTTCCCTTAGAAAGTTTGGGAGTTGATGAGAATCTTTCTTATGAAGAAGTTCCAGTTGAGATTTTAGACCGGCAAGTCAAGAAGTTAAGAAATAAAGAAGTTGCTTCCGTGAAAGTGTTGTGGAGAAATTAGTTAGTTGAGGGTACTACTTGGGAGGCCGAGGCCAATATGATGTCCCGATATCCTCATCTTTTTATTTTAACCCTACTCAATCTTGAGGTATTGAGTTCTTTATGGTTTACTCTTTGGTGTCATGCGTCTTAGATATTCCCATGATTTCCTCATTTATGAATGTTTACGAAAAAGCTTATGCTTTGAGAAAATGAGTTAATTTGATTGATATTTACATGTTTATATGCATTTGAGTATGAGTTGAATATAAACTTCATGCTATGATGTTTTGAACATGCTTTAGCTTGGATTTTATGTTTCCTCCTCAGATATGTGCATTTATTTAACTGCATGCTTGTTGGGCTGCTAGATTTGAGTTCTTTTCTTTCATTAAATAAACCTTGTGATGACCAACGACGGTCCACAAGGACGGGGCGTAGGTCAGACCACGGTACGTCGACTGGGGTCCGTCGGTGGTGATTAACATATCAACTGCACCTCACTCAATACTAGGGGTAGACGATCGTTAAGCATTATAAACCCAACAAAAGAGTTAGGGTCGATCCCACAAAGAGTGATTCTATTTTGAATTCAAATAGGAAGTTATAATCGTGACTTTTGTAGCTGAAGGAATAAAAGTTTTCGGAAACTATGGATCAAATTGGAAGAGTAACAACAATTTCAAAGTGAGGGGTTTTTAGACTAGAAAACAACCTCAACAATTATCTAGGAACAACCAAATAGGAGAAAGATGGTTGAGGGATTGACTAACCAATTGCTAAGTTCAACTCAACGGGTGCAAATCACTAAGCAAAAGTACTAACTCTTCATAGGTAAGATGGACTTTAGAAGAGGCACTTTTCTCTCGAACAACTACCGCATTTCCACTAAGTTCTCTCGAACCTCAACATTCTAAATAAAAAGACCAGTCCACAACCTCACCTCATCCACTCTCTCGAGCTAGATACATATAATGAGTCTTGGGCTTCAGTCTCTCAAGCTGAGACCATCATGACACACTAACTATGAGTGCCAACTTATGACTTTAGCTTTACACTTCTTTCTCAAGCAAGCATAAAACCCTGAATTATATTGAAATACACATACAATATAGAAGTAAACAACAACAATAAGTCAGGCCCACTTCAAATTAACACGAAAATTGATAATAACTAGCACCCATCAGGTCAAACGCAGCATTTAGTTACATTGTCGTACCCCCAAGATCGGGGTTTTAGCCAATCATCATAAAAGAAAGAAATTCAATACCTACTACATGCTCCATGACTGGGTATTTGAAAATCGAAGTTTTAAGATGAATAATATCTTCTCTAGTACAATACCCAATTGAAATAACTTGCCAAAATTTCTTAAAATCAACAAGAGTAGTGTTTTTATTCTCTCTATTTATTCTATATTGATTGAATGCTTTCTCTCTCTTCCAAAAATCAATTTATACTGATCTGAGGTATGGCTTTCTGGGGTCAATCGGCAAGGAAAGTCAGGATTCGCCGACCAGTCGGCGACTCGCCGTTCGTCCTTGTCCATCACCTTCTTTCTTCATATTTTCCTTATTGAGGCATTGTAATTTTAGGCAATCTAGATCAAGATGGTAGATCATTTCCGCGATGCACCCTTTAGTCCTTTAGCTCGCCAATTCAATTTCATCTTGGTTTGGACGAGTACATTCGGCGATACAATCTTCCTTCGCTAATGCAATCACAGATTCACCGATCTAGTCGACAATTCGCTGCTAGAGAACGCAGTTCACCTATGTTTTTCCTATTTCAGGCTCAGTGTTCTGTAAATTTATGCGGTCCAGGGGCAACTCGGTGATTCGCTGAGTTCTCTAGGTGATCTTCAAGCTTGCTTTTCTCCCGCTTCTTCAGTTTGTATTGTTATTTTTTCCAATTAGTGTCCTTTCTTTGTTCCTCGACCCATATACCTGAAAATTAAGGATTTAATATCAATTTATGGCTCAAATTAAGCATTTGAAGACACTAAATCTATATACACAGAGTTCCAAATTAGTCCAAATCTCGGACTCATCAACACTCTCAACTTAAACTTTTGCTTGTCCTCAAGTAAAAATCAAGATCAATAGTTCAACAAGGATGTCTGAGATAGTGCTGCATGAGACTCGACATGAATGCACACAACAAGACTCACCTACTCCTGCAATTATCATATTTTTCACTCAAGGATTCAAATTGTGACTAACCATTATCAAAGATGCTCAAGTTCACAATACTTGCTTCAAATGCAAGTTCAAGCTCAACAAAGGTACTCAAATGCCCTCACAACAAGGATGATTCCCTATTCACACAAAGTTCTTCAACAATTTATAGTTCCGGAATCACACATGACTTTCACACTCACAAAGATGAACATATTCTTGATTTCACCCATAGGTTTTCCTTTATTTTCCAATCAACATTCGTTTCAGCTCACTTAAGATCACAAAGGTCTTTCCAAGGCTTGTAACGAGGCTGAGTGAAAAGGTACGGTCATTTAGGCTCAGTGGTTACAACCCTCATGAAATGTGGTCTGAATATCACTTTTCTTCCTTTCCTTCAACATTTTGAGCATGCTCATAATTCACCTCATTATTCACTTTCACATGGACTACCGGAAACTCCATTTCTTTTGCAACTTTCACTACTTTATTTCACAACCTTTTCATTCTTTGTCTTTTGTTTTCTTCTTTTCTTTCTCTCTTTTTTTATATGGAGGGTTCCATCTTTTCCAACACCATCGCTCAAAGGGGAATTTTTCACACCTCTTGATTTACCTTTTCTTTTCACCATACCCCAAACTTAGGCTTTTGGCCTAAGTTGGTTATTCAAACAAACCACACTTCATGAGAGTTATGGGTGAATGGATAAAGAGTGATCACAATTGTTCAAGTTTCTTTCAAGAAAAGGATAAGGGTCAAAGGGGTTCAATCAAGGTTCACACCATCTCACAAGGTTGGCCACAAAAAGAGGTATAATGTCAATTTGTTTCACTCATCAAAATTGTTACCTAAGATCATTTCAAGAGTTTGCAACACTTATTCAACCGGACCAACGGGGCAAATTCTAGGTGTCATCACACACAATATTCAAGGTAAGCTCATCACACCAGACATTGACACCAATATAAATGAGACTCATACGAGCTAGTGTGCAATGTTCATCACAAGAGACTTCATTCGATAACTGGCTAGTCACAACGAGATGCAAAAAGTCCACCCATTGTCTATGCAACTTCATTTGGCCTCATCGTAGCCGTGCTTTCATTTCATTCAATTAAGAGCACTATTCGAGTCACTACCATTTATCAAGACCGATACTCTAATAGTTTTTGAGCAAACAAAAGACTTAATAACCAGACTCCTACCACACCCACCAAAAGCATCCAATATAGTCCCCAATGTTAATAGAGAACAAACAGTGACAAAAGTAAAGATAATCTACTGGCACTTAAACAAATAGAGTAGGGTGACAAAGAATCTTCACTAGGCGTCCATTTGGTGAAATCTTGTTGGAGTCGCTGAATTGTTTGGCGATTCGCCAAATGGTCTGGAGCTCGCCAAATTTTTCACTACGTAACTAGTCCATTTTGGGACAGAAAGGTGGACAAGAGCAAGTCTGCCAAATAACATCAGCGCATCACCTAATGGAATTGAAATCTCGCCGAATGATCCAAGACTTCGGGTTATCTCGGCTAATGCAAAAAGATGGTGAAAGTCGGGTCGCCCAATCACTTTGGTGAATCACTGAGTGGTGCATGTATCCCACCTAATGTTCCAGTGTCTTAGCTAACTGTTTAAGCCAGGAAGGCGATCAACTTTGTGGCCACCGAACTTACTCGGCGATCCACCGATGGAATCTTAGCCTCGCAAAATAACCTACACATGCACATTCATCACACATTATTCAAAACACTAACACTTGGGTTGCCTCCCAAGAAGTGCCTTATTTAACGTTGTGGCATGACGTGGAAATGCTCTCAAGTATCTTCCAGATACACCACTTCAATCATAGAAATTTCATGGAATTCTTTAAAATGTAACTTCAAGCGTTGCCCATTTACTTTGAAGATGGGGACTTCTTTACCTTCGACTTCAATGGCTCTATTTGTAAACACTCGTGTTACTCTAAATGGGCATGACCATCTGTATTTGATTTTTCCTGGAAAGAGTCTTGGTCGAGAATTATACAGCGACACCCAATCTCCAACTCGGAATTCCCTGCTAAGGATTAGAATCATGCCACTTCTTCATCTTTTCCTTGTAGAGGGCTGAACTTTCATATGCCCTAAACCTGAATTCATCAAATTCATTGAGTTGATCTACTCTTCCTTTTGAAGTCTTGGCCCAGTCCAGATTCAGAAACTTTAATGCCCATGATGCTTTGTGTTCTAGTTCAACCGGTAAATGGCAAGATTTCCCAAAGACTAGCTGATATGGAGTCATACCAATGGGTGTCTTGTAGGTAGTGAGATATGCCCACAGTGCATCATCTAGAATTTGAGACCAATCAGTCCTATTTGCATTTGCAGTCTTACCCAAGATACTCTTGATTTCCCGGTTTGAAACTTCTACTTGGCCACTCGTTTGAGGATGATATGGAGTTGCTACTTTATGTCTCACCCCATATTTTCTCAATGCGGACGTAAAGAGCCTATTGCAAAAATGGGATCCACCATCACTAATAATAGCCCGAGGAGTACCAAACCTAGCAAAGATGTAGCGTTTTAGGAACTGAATAACAATTTTCCCTTCATTGTTTGGTAGTGCGACAACTTCTACCCATTTAGAAACATAATCTACTACCACCAAAATGTACTTATTACCAAACGAATTACAAATGGACCCATGAAATCTATTCCCCAAACATCAAATAACTCAACCTCTAGAATAGGCTTGAGAGGTAGCTCATGTCTTCTGGACACTCCACCTTGTTTTTGACATTGAGTGCACTTCTTAACAAACTCATGATCATCTTTGTAAAGGAATGGTCAGTAGTAACCACTTGGAAGAATTTCAGTTGTTGTACGCACCCCACGATGATGACCACCAACCAGTGAAGCATGACAAGCATGGAGAATTTCGTTGAATTTCTCTTCCGGCACACATCTCCTAATGATATGGTCTGCACATTCTCTGAATAAATATGGTTTATCCCAAAAGTATTTCTTGAAATCAAACAAAAACCTTTTTTGTTGATAGAAGTTCAGTTCTTTCGGCATCAATCCACACACTACATACCAAGGAGTTTATTGTAGGGTTACCGTAAATACCTGTTCATCAGGAAAGGCATCATTTATGTCTACATCTAGCTCGTCATTCTCCTTGCCTTCTAACCTTGATAGGTGGTCAGCCACCTGATTTTCACAACCTTTTATTTCTTTGACTTTAAAGTCAAGTTCTTGCAACAACAACACCCAACTTATTAATCTTGGCTTGGCATCTTTCTTTGCCATCAAATACCACTGAGCAGCGTGATCTATATGAATAACCATTTTGGTACCTAGCAAGTATGCCCGAAATTTCTCAAATGAATATAACACAGCAAGTAATTCTTGCTCCATAACAGTATAGTTACGCTGAGGACCATTCAGAGTTTTGCTTTCGTAGTAAATGGGATGGAATAGATTATTGTGTTTTTTCCCCAACACAACACCTAGTGCCGCACCGCTTGCATCACAAATCACTTCTAAAGGTGGAAATTAATTTCTCTTTCAGACACTTAAAGGCTATAATACAAGCATCATCAAAATTGAATTTTACTTCCTTCTCTAAAAGTTTACACAATGGGTGTGCAATTTTTTAGAAGTCTTTGATGAATCTCTCATAAAATCCAGCATGCCGTAAGAAACACCGAATGTCCTTCACCAAGATTGGTGGTGGTAACTTCCCAATGACTTCGATTTTTGCTTTATCAACTTCCATCCCTTTTTGTGACTAAGAACTATACCTTCCCTAACGATGAAGTGGCATTTCTCCCAATTTAATACCAAATTCGTCTCCACACATCTCTGAAGGGCCTGCCCCAAATGTGACAAACATGCTTCGAAAGTATCACCCACAACTGAGAAGCCATCCATGAAGACTTCCATTGAATCTTATACCATGTCAACAAAAATAAAGAGCACGCCACTTTGAACTGTTGCTAGAGCATTGCACAACCCGAACGACATTCTTTTGAAAGCAAAAGTTCCGTACGAACAAGTGAAAGTGGTTTTCTCTTGGTCTTCCGGAATAATAGAGATTTGATTATATCCGGAGTACCCATCCAAAAAGCAATACCATATTCTTTCTAAAAGTCGATCAAACATCTGATCCATAAAGGGCATGGAAAAGTGATCTTTTTCGGTCCACGAGTACAATTTTCGTTAATCCATGCATACTCTCCATCTGGTTACAAGTCTCATAGAAACAAGCTCCCCCTTTTCATTTGGGATTACCGTGATGCTTCCCTTTTTTGGTACACATTGGACCGAACTCACCCACATACTATACACAATAGGGTAGATCACCCCAGCATCCAACCAATTTATTATCTCCTTTTTCACCACCTCTTGCATCGGTGGGTTCAATCTCCTTTGATGCTCAACACTCGGCTTAGACTTGTTATCAAGCTGAATTTTGTGAGTGCAAATGCCGAGTAGAATGCCTACAATGTCAGTGATAGACCATCCAATGGCTTTGATGTATCTTCTCAATACTTCAAGAAGAAACTTCACCTGCCATTCAAGCAAGTCGGTTGCAATAATGACAGGTAAGTGTCATGACCCAGGGGTACTCCCTAGATGTACCATGGCTTACTTGACCTCGAAGGGGTCTCATACAAGCCCTTAGCATATAATAACATAAGATAATAAAAAGTACGGAAAATTTTAAAAAAACTTTTATCCATACATTGAATTCTTTAATAAAAGCAAGCGGAAGTCTTTACTACACTTTTGTTTCAAACCATCTAATACAACTTTGAATAAAACTCTTGAGATATAGCCTATACAATAGTCTCAACATGGAAATAAAAGACATAAAGGAAATATTGGGTTTGTCCTCGAAGCTATGAGGACTCACCAAATCTTCAACTCCTTTTCTCCTTATAAAACCTATCTCCAAGAACAAAACTCAAGTCTCCAAACCCTAAATTTTATAAGAATGTAGGCAAAGTATGCGTTAGTACAAAATGTACAAAATATGCTAACTAGTATAACACCATAAGAGCATATGATAAGGGTTAGTCAACATAAGACATAATCCATAATCCATAATCATATGAAATACTTCATGGAACATCAATTATAAGCATAAGAGACACTATCATACTCATGAGTAAATTCTCCAACATAAGCATTATACAAGCATTACTCAAATCCTAGTCATTCATATCATATAAGGACTATTCTCCAGTAACCCCAAAGCATACTTGTGCAATGCATGAATAGCATCCCATAATACCATCCAAGATAAGTACCCCTCTTTGGTCATCTTAATCAAAGTCTATGTTCATAGTCAAGACCTAGTCTTTAATATCATAATAGCACTATGCTTCTTAGTAACCTCAAAGCATACTTGTTCAATGCATGAAGGGTATCCCATAATACCATTCACACTAAGCATACCATGAAGTCACCATTTCCATAATTACCATCCTTTTGGTGTCATTCTTCGCTTAACTCTCATAACCGAGGGAACTATCACCTTTAGTCAATCACATCATGGAGGGCATCTATAGCAACAAGCCATCAAACATACATCATAGAAGAGAACACCTTCTTGAACAACCTTAAGTCATACTTGTGTGATGCATGAGTGGCATCCCATAATACCATTCATACTAAGTACCACTTTTAGGTCCTCATACTTACACTTCTTAGTTGGAAACTAGTCCCTCTCTTTAAACCTTAGAACACTATGAGGTACTTCCTTAAACACATCTTAGTTCATTATTAGGTTGACCCCTATGAGATATTGTTCTAAGCATGTCTAGGTTTATTATTAAGATGGACCCTATGAGATACTTCCTTAAGCATGTCTAAGTCCATTAATGCTTTTGAACACTTGGAGATACTTTCTCAAGTACATCTTAGTTCATCATTGTTTTGAACTCTAGGAGATGTTTCTTCAAGCATAATCTTAGTTCATTAATTGTGTTGGACCCTAGGAGATGCTACATTAAGCATAATCTTAGTCCATTAGGTTTGAACTCTAGGAAATACTACATTAAGAGTAATCTTAGTTCATTACTAATCTTGTTGTAGTTGGGATATAGCCTTAACCGGTATGAGAACATATGAGCTATCACATGATCTCTCCCGGTGTTACCCACACCGTCAAGGGTTGATCCACTTGCTTAAGGTAGAACCGGTTTGTTAGCTTAGTTAGATCCAATATCTAACTTTCCTACGGGGGACGTAGTTATGGGATACAGAGATTGCTACTAGAAACCCAAAACTCCACTAGGTGAAGGCTTCCATCTCATGAGACACACTTTGGGAAATCAGGACTCTACTAGGTGAGAATTCACATTTTGGAAGCCAAAACTCAACTAGGTGAGAACCTCTATCACATTTCAATATCCGCTCGGTGCTAGGCCTAAATATGTATTAAGTCTCTACTTCGACTCAAGTTTTATGGAAAGATGTTCTTAACAACCAATCCACGCTAATTCATTAAAATACCTATTTTAGACCATGCGTGAGCAACTATCACCATCCATTACCTCGGTATGAAGGCTCTTTAGCCTTAGGTTCCATTAGGTGAGAAAAGCCTTTCTACCCTAGAACCATTACTATGTGAGAACACCTTTCATGTTAAGTTCATTATGAGTTCTTGAGAATAACCTTTCAATCAGCCCACAACAACAACCTAATCATTGAAACTTCACTCTCAAAGTGTATTCATAGTATTTGCATAGATTTTACAAGAACATGCATACATTCACTGTATAGATCATGCTAACTTTACTTTCAAAACACTAATGATCAAAATACATGACTACAAGCCTTAATCTCAAAGCTTTACTTCATTCTATCCTCATTCATATCTTGATCACAAGACATTCAAGTCACAAGCTTTATCTTTAAGCAATTCTAGTTATAATTCATCATAAAGTTTAAATTTCAACTTTACTAGTCATGATCCATCGTAGCTACTAAAATTCTAGTTCAATTCATACCTATATGATTCTATTCTTATACAATTACTACTCATGACATCAATTCTAGAAGATCACCTATGAACCTTCAATTTCACCTTTCATGGCATAAACCCACATAATTTAATTTCATCAATTAGACTAGGGTAACCATGGAAATCACATAAATTCATCATAATATCACAATTCAATGCTAAATCAATCATACTTGGCTATTATCCACTCATTTGGAATCATACCCAACACTACCCACAACATAGGAAGAAACCCTAGCTAGATTTGGGTTTTTAACTTCACAATTGGAGGAAATATTGGGGGCTCTATGGGTCGAAGAACCCATAAATGAATAAGCTAACATACCTTATGAAGAATCTCCACGAAATTGTGTAAAAAGGCTGTTCCTTCAACCCTAGACTCCACCTTCTTCTTATTCTTCTTCTTTGGAATTCTAGAGAAGAATTATTTGGGAGGGAATGCGTTTATTTTGAGGTCTTGGAAGAATGATTTAATTGACTTAGTTTAGGGATATATTAGGCTTATATAGGTGGTTTAATAACTAACTAACCATTCCCACTTAACCCCTAACTAATAAAGAATTAACCCCTAAGTCCCAACTTAAAACGATTTTACTTTAAAATCTGCCCCACCCACGAGACCACACTCCACAGACAGTGCTGGTCACTCGTGGGTGATGGTCTAGGGATAAACATGCAGGGGGAAGCAATGCCTTGACCTGCGACCCCTTCCTATGGGGCGTGGGTCCATCCATGGCTCGTGGATGCCCTTCGTAGGAGGCTGCTATTTTTGACAGCTTTTAGGCTGTTTTGGGGTCCTCCTCAAGGACCCATTGGTTGGTCCTTGGGGGGGTCGTTCCTTGTCGCCCTAGTCCTAAAACCCTCATTCTAATTATGGGAAATCATTTTTACGATTTTAACCGTCATATCAAACTCTAAAACCCTAACACAAAGCTCTATAACTCTCTAGTTTAGCTTACTAGTTTCCGGGGAATTACAATATCTACCCCTTCGGATCATTCGTCCTTGAATGACGATTCTAAACAATTTTTAAAGTCACAACTCTAAACTAGCATCGCATCATACATGCAAGTTATCTAAATGCACACAACCCAGGAAGAAAGCTTCAATTCCAAGCTAAACATATTCAATGCAACACAAGGGAGTAGGAACTACTTCTAACAACCCAAAATGCATGAAATTCTATATTTACTCATTTTCTAGGAGGAACTACCATATCCTAACTAAAACATGCTCAACACACCATCATGGAGCCTAAAATGCAATTTACTCTCAAAAAGCATCTATTCAAGGAGGAGTCTTTCAACTCCAAACTAAGGCATGCTCATTAATTCATCTCATGAAGTCTATATGCAACTCTAGTCAAATGCACTACAACATGAGGCAAAACAATTCATATAAGTCATTTCTATCAAGACCTAAACTTTTTCATAAACATGCATATTAGGAAATCATGGCAACACATAAGCACACAATAACCTTGCTAGATAGGCACACTATCTTCCAATTGGGAGTAAGGCTATACAAACTCTTCTAATAATCATTCATACTAAAGACAACTTCAAAGTCTATTATATCAAATTTATCAAGTCATAAAAGACAAGCAACACCGGAATCTAGATAAAGCATAAAGCACATACCGGTAGCCACATTAGGAGGTCAGTCTTGATCACCACTAGCTTGGAGAAACTAGAACCGATTCTTACTTGGGGGTATTGGGATCTGTACCATTAAGAGAAGCTTGCTTGGCCTCTCTCCCTTTAGCCCTAACTATTGGACAATCACTCATCTTATAACCCTCATTGCCACAACCTTAACAACCATCCTTTCCGGCTAGACACCCATCATAATGCTTTCTTCCACACTTGGAACAAGTAGGCTTAAGCAACACGGATTCACTATTACTCCTTCTTTGAGGCTAAGTTTTAGACACCCTCTCTTGGTTGGAAAGTTTTTGTTGGGTCGTAGGTTAACCATAACCATCAGATCTAGTATTGGAGAAATCCCCATCACCGGTCCTAGCCCTTTTTACCTTTCTATTCTTCTCTTGGATTTTCTCATCCTCCATTTGTTGGGCATACACCATGAGACGTGAGATATCCATATCATGAAGGAGCATTGATGTACGACATTCTTTTCTCACCACCTTGGATATACCCGTCACATACCTACTCATTTAATCCCTTGGATCCTCTACCATAGCTGGAGCATACTTGGACAATTCGGTAAACTTTAGAGAATATTCTTGAACACTCATACCTCCTTGACGAAGGTTGATAAATTCTTGCACCTTAGCTTCCCTCATCTCTCGGGGAAAGAACCTATCAAGAAATGCCTTCTTGAACACATCCCAATCTATGGGACCCGCTCCTACCCTCATATTCCTGTTCCATTGAATATACAAAACTTGGGCCACACCCTTCAATTGGTAAGCGGCTAGCTCCACTTTTTCTACCGAAGTCACCCCCATAGAATCTATTATCTTGTAAACCTCCTCCATAAATTCTTGAGGATCTTCTCCAACTTTAGAACCAAAGAACATGAGAGGGTTCATCCTTGTAAAATCCCTCAATCTAGAAGCTACGGTATTCGAATTAGGGTGCACATGGGCCCCAACATCTCAATTGGCTTGGGCCGTCATAGCTTAAGCCAATGTTACAAAAGCCAACCTAATATCCGCATTCAACATATCCGGAGGATCAATTGGAGCTTGAGAAGGAGCTTGGTGTGGAACCTGGAGAGAAACCTCTTGCCCCTCATTGCCTTCCTCACCTCTTCTAGCATTTGACCTTGTATTAGCCATACCCTGAAAATCAACAGGCATGGATTAGAAGAAGGGCCTACTAAAGTGAAACTCTATAGCACTACTTAGAGAATGAAGAAGTGAGATTTCCTAAAAATTTAATAGCCTCCTATTGATAAATATGGTGCGCTTCGCATTTATGAACAAGACTCTACTAAATGTGGTTTGAGACAATCCTAGAACAATTCTAAACCTTGTGCTTTGATTACCAAGTTTGTCACGACCCAGGGGTACACAATAGATTTAACATGGCGTACTTGACCCTGAAGGGGTCTCATTCAAGCACTTAGCATATCATAACATAAGATAATAGAAAAGTACGGAAATTTTTAAAAACCTTTTATCAATACAATCGAAGTC
This sequence comes from Solanum tacnaense, assembly GCA_029582525.1. NCBI lineage: Eukaryota > Viridiplantae > Streptophyta > Magnoliopsida > Solanales > Solanaceae > Solanum > Solanum tacnaense. The sequence goes on along the minus strand of JAJOOD010028145.1, from coordinate 16,230 downwards.
TTTCATAAAAGCAAGCGAAAGTCCTTACTACACTTTTGTCTCAAACCATCTAATAAAACATTCAGTAAAACTCTTGGGACATAGCACATACAATAGTCTCAACATGGAAAGAAAAGACATTAAGGAAATAGTGGGTTTGTCCTCGAAGCTACGAGGACTCACAAAATCTTCAACTCCTTTGCTCCTTAGAAACCTATCTCCAAGAATAGAACTCAAGTCTCCAAACTCTACATTTGATGAGAATGTAGGCAATGTATGCGTTAGTACAAAATGTACTAAATATGTTAGCTAGGATAACACCATAAGAGCATAAGATAAGGGTTAGTAAACATAAGACATCTTACATAATCATATGAAATACTTCATGGAACATCAATTATAAGCATAAGAGACAATATCATACTCATAAATAAAGTCTCCAACATAAGCATCATACTAGCATTACTCAACTCCTAGTCATTCATATCATATAAGGACTATTCTCTAGTAACCTCAAAGCATACTTGTGCAATGCATGGATAGCATCCCATAATACCATCCAAGCTAAGTACACCTCTTTGGTCATCTTAATCACAGTCTATGTACATAGTCAAGACCTAGGCTTTCATATCATAATATCACTATACTCCTTAGTAACCTCAAAGTATACTTGTGCAACGCATGAAGGGCATCCTATAATACCATTCACACTAAGCATAACAATGAAGTCACCATTTCCATAATTACTATCCTTTTGGTCTCATTCTTAGCATAACTCTCATAAACAAGGGAACTATCACCTTAAGTCAATCACATCATGGAGGGCATCTACTGAAAAAATCCATCAAACATACATCACATAAGAGAACACCTTCTTGAACAAACTTAAGTCATACTTGTGCAATGCATGAGTGACATCCCATAATACTATTCATACTCAGTACGACTTTTAGGTTCTCATACTCATACTTCTTAGTTGGAAACTAGTCCCTCTCATTAAACCGTAGAACAATATGTGGTACTTTCTTAAGCACATCTTAGTTCATTGATAGGTTGACCCATATGAGATACTTCTTTAAGCATGTCTAGGTTTATTAGTAAGATGGAACCTATGAGATACTTCCTTAAGAATGTCTAAGTCTATTAATGCTTTTGAACACTTGGAGAAACTTTCTCAAGTACATCTTAGTTCATCGTTGTTTTGAATTCTAGGAGATGCTTCCACAAATATAGTCTTAGTTCATTAAGTTTGAACCATAGGAGATGCTTCTTAAATCATAATCTTTGTTCATTAATTGTGTTGGACCCTAGGAGATGCTACATTAAGCATAATCTTAGTCCATTAGGTTTGAACTCTAGGAGATGCTATATTAAGCATAATCTTAGTTCATTACTAATCTTGTTGTAGTTGGGATATAGCCTTAACCGACATGAGAACATATGAGCTATCACATGATCTCTCCCAGTGTTACCCATACCGTCAATGGTTGGTCCACTTTCCTAAGTTAGAATCAGGTTGTTAGCTTAGTTGGATCCACTACCTACGGGGCACGTAGTTATGGGATATAGAGATTGCTACTCGAAACCCAAAACTCCACTAGGTGGAGGCTTCCATCTCATGAGACACACTTTTGGAAATCCGGTCTCTACTATTAAGTCTCTACTTCGACTCAAGTTTTATGGGAAGATATCCTTCACATTCAATCCATGCTAATTCATTAAAACACCTTTTTTATACCATGCGTGAGCAACTATCACCATCCATGACCTCGGTATGAAGGCTCTTTAGCCTTAGGATACATTAGATGAGAAAAGCCTTTATACCCTAAAACCATTACTATGTGAGAACACCTTTCATATTAAGTTCATTATGAGTTCATGAGAATAACCTTTTACTCAGCCCACAACAATAACCTAATCATTTATACTTCACTCTCAAAGTTTATTCATAGTATTTGCATAGATTCTATAAGAACATGCATACATTCATAGTATAGGTCATGCTACCTTTACATTCAAAACACTAGTGATCAACACACATGACTACAAGCCTTACTCTCAAAGTTTTACTTCATTTTATCCTCATTCTTATCTTGACCACAAGACATTCGAGTCACAAGATTTTTCTTTAAGCAATTCTAGTCATAATTCATCATAAAGATTTAATTTCAATTTTACTAGTCATGATCCATCATAGATACTAAAAATCAAGTTCAATTCATGCCTAGATGCTCCTATTCTTAGACAATTACTACTCATGACATCAATTTTAGAAGATCACCTATGAACCTTCAATTTCACCTTTCACGGCATAAACACACATAATTCAATTTCATCAATTAGACTAGGGTAACAATGGAAATCACATAAATTCATCATAATATCACAATTCAATGCTAAATCATTCATAATTGGGTTTTGTCCACTCATTTCGAATCATACCCAACACTGCCCATAACATAGGAAGAAACCCTAGCTAGATTTGGGTTTTTAACTTCACAATTGGGGAAAATCTAGGTGGCTGTATGGGTGGAAGAATCCATAGATGAATAAGATAAAATACCTTAGAAGAATCTCCACGAAATTGTGTAAAAAAGGCTGCTCCTTCAACCCTAGACTCCGCCTTCTTCATCTTTGGAATTCTAGAGAGACAATTATTTGGGAGGGAATGAGTTTATTTTGAGGTCTTGGAAGAATGATTTAATTGACTTAGTTTAGGGGTCTATTAGGCTTATATAGGTGGTTTAATAACTAACTAACCATCTCGACCTAACCCCTAACTAATACAAAATTAACCCCTGAGTCCTAACTTAAAATGATTTCACTTAAAAATCTGCCCCACCCACGAGACCACACCCACACACCGTGGGTGGGTCCATGGACCATACTGCTCACTCGTGGGTGATGTTCTAGGGATCAAAATGTAGGGGGAATCAAGGCCTTGACCCATGACCCCTTCCCACAGGGCGTGGGTTCATCCACGGCTCATGGATGCCTTTCGTGGGAGGGTGCTGTTTGTACAACTTTTGGGCTGTTTTGGGATCCTCCTCAAGGACACCTTGGTTGGTCCTTGGGGGGATCATGCCTTGACTCCCTAACCCTAAAACCCTCATTCTAAGTACATGAAATCATTTTTATGATTTTAACCCTCATATCAAACTCTAAAACCCTAAAACAAGGCTCTAGAACTCTCTAGTTTAGCTTACTAGTTTCCGGGGCATTACAGTAAGGTGTTATTTGCCCCCAAGAATGCATATTGAAGATGGGAGGGGAGAAATTTCAACTCAATCTTTGGTGGTTCCTCTGTTGATGGCTCTGAGGGAGGATTTTCCCAATTTTTCATATTAATATCCAGCTTTAATGGAGTCTTTGAATATTCCCCCAAACCCGTAAGGGAAACTACTACCTCATCGTAACCTTGGACTTCAGACTCATCATAATTTGCAAGTACCGCTTCAAGTGGCTTACTCATACACATCAAATGGCTCACACTAGCCACAATTTCATCAATTATATCAATAGTTGAAACCACATGAATATCACTTGGGTGCTTCATAGACCTACACACATTAAAGGTTACTTCATCTTCATTCACCCAGATCTTCAACTCTCCACTTTCAACATCTACTAATGCTCTCTCACAGTAAAGGATGACAAAATCAGCCACAATAAATAAATCGGTAAATCTTTACCATGATATCATAGAGTTTTCCCATGGGGTGCTTGATAGATCTGTCTGCCAACAAAAGTCTATAGAATCGGTCAACCTTTACCAACACTTGTGTTTGTAGTAGCTCCATTTGGGATAACATCTTGTTGATGTTCTCATCCCTTTATATTTCTTTATCAAGTTTCTTTTGACTCATTCTAAAGCAAAAAGGTAAAACTTAATCTTATTGAGTGTACCAAGCTTGATTTATTTTCGTCATGTCATAAAGAAGAAATGAAGCCACCTAAAATGATTGCAATATTATTCCTCCTCAAACCAATTGATCAACTACTCCTTATTTACCGAATCAAGACTTTGGTAAAAGTATTGGAGCTGCACATTGTTTGGCAGTCCGTGATTCAGGCATTGAAGAAGTAATTTCTTAAACCTCAGCTACGTTTCATGGATGTGTTCACCTTTTTGTCGCTTGAAACCTTGAATGTTATCTTTGAGTTTCACCATCCTCGATGGGGGGAAAGAACCTAGCATTAAATGTCGTTGTAAGCTCATCCCACGATGTGATATAATTCTTCGGTAACTCAGCCAACCATTTGCTAGCTTCCCCCCTCAGAGATAATGGAAATAACCTGAGACAAATTGATTCTTTTGATATATTCTTGAATGAAAACGGGTTGCAAACATCTATAAAATGCTACATATGCTCATGTGGGTCTTCGTGAGTCAACCCTCCGTAGAGTCCCTTCATTTCAAAGAGATGGAGAGTTGTGCTAGTAGCATCAAATATAGCATCCTTTTTGACTGATGGTAGGCAGATTGCACCAATTCCACCCAATTACATTGGGTTGTGCACACTATTAAGATCATCAATATCATCTCGGTGACCCGCTTGGCTACCGTTCATCTCTGCCAAACTTATTTTCTCTTCTAATAAAAACAACCAACACGAACACAAAACAATCTAAATCGATTCAACTACAGCCGACAAATACACAAATTAAACTTTTGAATGGGAATTCTTAACAACGCTATTCCCCGGCAGCGGCGCCATTTTGATTAATGTATCAACTACACCTGATTCGATACTAGGTGTAGAATATCGTTAAGTAGTATAAATCCAACAAAAGAGTTAGGGTCGATCCCATAGAGAGTAGTTCTATTTTGAATTAAAATATGAAGTTATAATCATGGCTTTTGCAGCTGAAGGAATAAAAGTTTTCAGAAATTGTGGATCGAATTGGAAGAGTAACAATAATTTCAAAGTGAGGGGTTTTTAGACTAAAAAACAACCTCAAAAATTATCTAGGAACAACCAAATAGGAGGAAGATGCTTGAGGGATTGACTAACCAATTGCTAAGTTCAACTTAACGGGTGCAAATCACTAACCAAAAGTACTAAATCTTCATGGGTAAGACGGACTTTAGATGAGGCACTTTTCTCTCGAACAACTCCCTTATTTCCACTGAGTTCTCTCGAACCTCAACACTCTAATTAAAAAGACTAGTCCACAACCTCACCTCATATACTCTCTTGAGCTAGATACATAGAATGAGTCTTGGGCTTCACTCTCTCAAGCTGAAACCATCATGACCCACTAACTATGAGTGCAACTTATCACCTTAGATTTACACATTTTTTTCCAGGCAAGCATCAAACCCTAAATTATGTTGAACTACACATACAATATAGAAGTTATACTAAAGCAATAAGTCAAACTGACTTCAAATTAACACCAAAATTGATAATACCTAGCACCCATCAAGTCAAACGCAACAATTAGTTACATTGTAAAACTCCCAAGATCGGGGTTTTAGCCAATCATCATAAAAGAAAGAAATTCTAAGATGGTTGGGTATTTGAAAATTGAAGTTCTAAGATGAATAATATCTTCTCTATTACAATACCCAATTGAAATCTCTTGCCAAAATTGCTTAAAATCAACAAGAGTAGTGTTTTGTTCTCTCTATTTCGTTCAACAATGACTGAATGCTTTCTCTCTCTTCCAAGAATCAACTTATATTAATCTAAGGTATGGCTTTATGGGGTCAATCGGCGAGGAAAGTCGGGCTGGTCGGCGACTCGCCGATCGTCCTTGTCCATTGCCTTCTTTCTTTACATTATCCTCATTCAGACACTGTAATTTTAGGCGATCCAGATCAGGATCTCTGATCATTCCCGCGATGCGCCCTTTAGTCCTTTAGCTCGCCAATTCAATTTCAGCTTGGTCTCGACCAATATATTTGGCGATATAATCTTCCTTCGCCAATAGGGAACACAGTTCGCCTAAGTTTTTCCTTTTTTAGGTTCAGTGTTCTGTAAATTTAGGCGGTCCAGGGGTAACTCAGCGATTCGCCGAGTTCTCATGGCGATCTTCAGGCTTGCTTTCTCCTTCTTATTCAGTTGGTGTTGTTCTTTTTGCCTATTAGTGTCGTTTCTTTGTTGCTCAACCCATATACCTGAAAATTAAGGATTTAACATCAATTTATGGCACAAATTAAGCATTTAAGGACACTAAATCTATATACACAAAGCTCCAAATGAGTCCAAATGTCGGACTCATCAGGTGGCCAGCTGATAGTTGTTTTCAGGGGTAGTTGGTTCTTTTCCTAATTAATTAATTCCTATATTATGTCATTTACCCTTCATTAAGACCCCTATATAAGTATTTTCAATCCCCAAATTAGCCCATTCACTTCATTCTTCCAAATTCACATAAGAAGATCAAATCTCCTCTCCAAAAAATTTCCCTCTCTAGTAAATTAAAGAAGAAGAAGGATTCAATCTAAGGTTTCAAGTCGATGTCTCAATTTCTCCATTTAAGGCTAGCATTTGGATTCAAGGTATGATAGTTTTCATCCATCAATTTTTTCCATCCATGGAGTACCCAAATTCCTCTATTTCAAAAGGTAGAATTCCCCAATTGAGTTAGGGTTTTCTTCAATTGTCGTGGGTTCTTTTCATTATGGACTTAAATGATTGAATTATGAACTTCTATGCATGAATTGATGAAATACTACAGTTTTACGATGTTTTCCCTTATGAACCCATGTTTTCAAGTTATGAATCATATGATGTGGTATTTTGATCTTAAACGAAGAGTTTTATGAAATTAAAAATGTATTGCAAGCTTTACATGAATTTATGATGAAATTCATAACTAACCCATGCTTTCTAAGTATTGATGATTGAAAGTGGGTTTTAAAACTCAAGAACTAAATTATGGACTTATGCATTTTCATATAAAATTTATGCAAATGTTTTAAAGGTGCTTTGAGAGTAAAGTACCAATGATGATGTTTTTTGTTGTGTTGTTGAAAGGACATTCTCATAAACACATACTAGCATGATGTGTAAACTTTTCTCACATAGAATGGATTCTTAGATTGAAAGGGTTTCTCACCTAATTGAATCAAAAAGTAAGAGCTATCCTAATGAACTAGCTTGGATTGGTTTTCCAAGGACACATTTCCAATGATTATGAGATCAGTCAAGACATAATAACTATTCCGTGGGATTTATTCTTAGCACCGAGAGTATATTAATATTGAGATGGAAGCTCTCCCATTAGTAGAGGTCAGGTTTCTAAAAGCGATCTATTAAGATAGAGGCTCTCCCGTTAATAGAGGTTGGGTTACTAGTAGCAATCTCTTTATCCCTTAACTATGTGCCCATATGGGATAATTAGCTAGTGGATCCACTTAACCTAGAAGTATATGGTCCTTACCTTGGCAAGTAGAACAACCATTTACGGTGTAGAAGAAACTGAGGGATCATTGCATAGCTCACATGGTCTGTATGTGGGTTAAGGCTAATTCCCCACATTAATAAAGAACTATGGTTACTTCAAGAAGTATCGCATATGAGTTCAAAGGTTTTAAAGATGATGTTAGCTTGCATTGACTATGGTTTTATGAATTATGTTCTCTAACTCTTTTATATCATGGTTTAGCTTGGTAAATTGCATGTCATGAAATGAAATGTCCCTTTTAGCATGATTTAACTGTTTTATGCATGGCTATCATACTTAGTACATTGTTTTGTACTAACGCATACTCTTGCCTACATTTTTTGCAAATGTAGGGTTCGATATTCAGGGTTCTCAGTTTCGGGGCTAGAGGTTAACTTGATTAATTTCCCGAGCTTGGTGAGTCCTCATGCTTCGAGAATGGATTTCATTGTTTTAGTTTCTTTCTTGTATTTCATTTCTGAACATGATATATGGGCTAGGCCCAATTTCATTTTATTGTAGTAGATGGCTATGATGAGACAAGTATTTTAGATTTCCATTTTTCTTTTATAAAACCTATTGTACTTGGACAATTGTTTTACTCTTATTGTTCTATTTCCTATGTTATGAGAGTTAAGTGGCTTGTATAGAGTCCTTCGAGGTTCTATACATCATGTTACATCTAGGGGGTACCCTGGGTCGTGACAAACTTGGTAATCATATCACAAGGTTTAGAATGGTCCTAGGATGTCTTATAAGCCACGTCTAGTAGAGTCTTGTTCATGAGTGCAAAGCACACCACATTTATGAATTAGAGGATACAAGATGATTAGGAAACTCCAATTCTTTCTGTACTCTTAAGTCGTGCGGTAGAGTTTAACTTTATAAGGTCTCTCTCCTAATGCTTATCATATGTTCTTTAGGATATGGCTACTCGAAGAGCCAATGCTAGAAGGAATGTGAGGGAGAATATGGAACAAGAAGCTTCTCCCCAAGCTCCTCAAGTTCTAGCCGATCCTTTGGCCAAATAAGTGTCTAATGCAGAGTTTAGGGTTGCTTTCAATGTGTTGGTTCAAGACGTGACGGCCCAAGCAAATAGGGAGGTTGCGGTTCGTGTGAACCCAAATGTAGCTACGACAGATTCAAGAGTGAGGGACTTCACAAGGATGAATCCTCCGAAGTTTCATGGTTCGAAGGTTGAGGAAGATCCTCAAGAGTTTATTGATGAGGTTTATAAGGTTTTGATGATCATGGGAGTGACTGCGGTATAAAAGGCAGAGATGGTCGCTTATCAACTAAAAGGTGTGGCTCAAATTTGGAATAACGAATGCAAAGAGAGAGACCGAAAGATGCGGGTCCGCTAGATTGGGCGATGTTTAAAACCTATAGAGATGAGTGAAGCAAAGGTGCTTGAGTTCATTAACCTTCAACAAGTGAGTATGAGTGTGAGGGAATATGCTCTAAAGTTCACACATTTGTCCAAGTATGCTCCAACAATGGTTATTGATTCAAGGGCTAGGATGAGTAAGTTCGTTTCAGGTGTATCCGAAATGGTGGTTAAAGAGTTTCGAACCACAATGCTCATTAATGACATGGATATCTCTTGTCTGATGGTGCATGCACAACAAATTGAGGAGGAGAACCTTAAGAAAAAGTTTAAAGAGGTAAAAAGGGATAAGACAAGCGATGGAAATTTCTCTCATGCAAGGTCTAATAGACATGGTCGTCCAAGATTTTGACAAAAGTTCTCCGATCAAGCTTCCTCTAATTTTCCTCCTAAGTTCAACAAATATAGGGTGTCTAAGACTAAGCCTCAAGGAGGTAATGGGAGTTGATCTTCATTGCCCATGTCTACTTGTACAAAGTGTGGAAAGAGCACGAGAGTAAGTGCCTAGACGGCACGAATGGGTGCTTTAGTTGTGGTAAGAGTAGTCACAATATGAGGGATTGATCGATACTTATGGATAAAGGAAGAGAGGGAAAGCAATCTCCTCCTAGTAGTTCGGGTTCCAATCCTCCTAAGCAAAACCGCTTCTATTCACTTCAAGCTCATGGTGAACAAGAGGGTTCTCCCGATGTGGTTACCGGTATGTTGAAATGTTTCCAACTAGATGTTTATGCTATACTTGATCCCGGTGCCACCTTGTCTTTTGTGACGCCATATGTGGCTATGAAGTTTGATGTTCTTTCAGATGTGTTGTTAGAAACTTTTTCTCTCTCTACTCCTATTGGTGATTCTGTTGTGCCTAAGAGGGTCTATAGAAAGTGTTATGTTTCCTTGTCCCATAGAGTTACTCTTGTTGACTTGGTACAACTTGATATGTTAGACTTTGATGTTATTCTTGGTATGGATTGGTTGCATTCGTGTTAAGCTTCTATCGATTGTAGAAGTAATGTAGTCAAGTTTCAGTTTCCAAATGAGCCTATCCTAGAGTGGAAGGGAGGAAATTCTATGCCCAAGGGTCAACTTGTCTCTTGTCTTAACTCTAGAAATATGACTTCTGAGGGTTGCATTTACCATCTAGTAAGGGTGAGGAATGTTGATTCTGAAACCCCTACTCAAATGCCCTCACACAAAGAATGATTCCATATTCAAACACAATGGATCACAATTTAAAGCTCCGAAATCAAATGCAATGCTCACACTCACAAATATGAACACAATGCATGATTTCACCCATAGGTTTGCCCTTATTTTCCAATCAACAATTGTTTCAGCTCACTCAAGATAAAAAAGGTCTTTTCAAGGCTTGTAATGGGGCTAAGTGCAAGGGTATGGTTAGTGAGGCTCAATGGTTGTAATCTTCATGAAATGTGGTGTGAACAACACTTTGTTTCCTTTTCGTCATCATTGTCATTCGTGCTCACAGTCATTCCATTATTCACTTTCCATGGACTGTTGGAAACCCATTTCTTCTTGCATTTTCACAACTTTATTGCACAACTTTTTCATTCTTTTTCTTTTTCATTCTTTTCTTCTTTTTCTCTCTTTTTTTGTTTTTTATATGGAGGGGCTCCATTTTTCTCAAACCATAGGTCAAAGAGGACTTTCTTGCACTTCTTGATTTACCATCTCTTTTCACCACACCTCGAACTTAGGCTTTTGGCCTAAGTTGGCTATTCCCACAAACCACAAATCATGAGGATTATGGGTAATGGATCAAGAAAGGTCACCATTTCATCAAGTTTCTTCCAACAAAAGGTTAAGGCTCAAAGGGTGTTCAAGCGGGGTTCACACTTTCACAAGGTAGGCCACAAAAAGAGGTCTAATGTCAAACTGTTTCACACTTTTCAAAGTTGCCTAAGATCATATCAAGAGATTGCATCAATTAGTCAATCGGACCAACGGGGCAAATTCTAGGTGTCATCACACATGGTTCACGGTAAGCTCATCACACAAGGCATTGACACCAATGTCAAACAAGACTTCACACATTCACTAGTGTGCAATGTTCATCACAAGAGACTCAATTTGATACTTGGCTAGTCACAACTAGATGCAAAATGTTCACATATTGTCTATGAAACTTTATTTGGCCTCATCGTAGCCGTACATTCATTTTTGTTAGATTATGAGCACTATTCAAGTCATCGGTTTTGATCAAGACCGATACTCAAATTTGCAAGAGAACAACCACATTCAAACACAAACAAGAGGTGGCAAAAAAAAAAATCGAAAAGGTCCTAAAATCATTTATCGTTGAAAACACAAAGCCAGAAGTTCAATCATACACAAAAGCAGTATAAAACACAGTTATAGCTAAAAATCCAAATATATAGACAAAAATATAATTACAAAGGTGGGCTTCACCCCACCAAAAATAAAAATCATTTGTCCTCATATGTAATCAAAATAATATCCAAAAGTCAAAATAAAGTAAGATAGAGAGGGAGGTAAAGAAGGGATCATGTCTACTCAGTCCCTCCATCTATATGTGCATCAGTGCCCGGTGTAGTGCTTTAATCTTGGGTATCAGTGCCCGGAGTCACCACAGAAGAACCACCTCCACTAGGAGCTACCATGGATGTCTCAGTCAGCACTGTCTGGATCACTAACTGTACAATAGTCTCCTCCAGATCTGGCAGTTCTCCATAAATGCTCTTCTCTCTTATCTCAATCTGCTCCTCGTTGGTCTCTGCATCCGACTCATCAACTGCTGCATCATTCCTATGCACATCTCCGGTGGTAGTAGGAGGAATCTCTGAAGTCTCAGGGGCATCCAAATCATCTGTAGCCTCTACTAATGAAGTGAAGTCAGTAGACTTTAAATAGTCTACACCCTTTCACAAATCTGGTACTTCGGCTTTCAAAGTCATCAGCTCGAAGGTCTGCCTCTGCCTGCTCTCACAAGCCTCAACTCTCGTGGTGAGTGTGTCAATAGAAGTCTGGAGTGGGGTCAGTGCAGTAGTGATGGTAATCTTGATCATCCATGAGATGGATCTCTCAAGTCTGATCGCCCTCACGTCAGTTGAATGGGCCAAATGCCCAATCTTCAAGAGCATAGCCACGTCATCCTGGTGAGCTCGGCAAATGTAGAGGCACCCGGGGCCTATGAAGAAGAATAAGGGGCAGAAGTACCAGAAGGTTAGAGTAGACAAAGACTAGTCTGCAGGTATAGAATCGATGTCCAACTCCAGGGATGTATTCGCTGGAGCTGCTCTCCTCCTGCCAGCCTCCTCTCGAGTGTACTCAGCCTCAATGCGTCGAATGTCAGTAGAGAAAGACAGGTTATTGCCCTTGCCTTTCTCTCCCGGTGGAAGCTCTTGCATTCCGTTCTTGGAAGGATTTGACCCCCCTTTCGTTGATTGTTATACCTCGGCTCTTTCTCGGGGTGGCATGCCAATATTAGTCATTACCATGTCTGCAAAAGCATCAAGAAAATGTGAGAAACACTTCAAACAAAAATATAGAAAAACAGTTGCAGGCAGACTCGCCGAAGCGGTCAGCGAGTCACCGAATCACTTTGGCGAGCTAGATTGGCCTCGCCAAAAGAATTGGCTCAAAATTCTCAGATAATTTTGGCATGTCGGCGATGGGAAGGTCTTTCGGTGAATCACCGACAGCATTCGGCGAGAAAGTATTAGCCCGCCGAAAGTTACAGCGCAAATAAGGTGCAGAGATGTAGACAAGACAAAGGGCGATCAAAAAAGACTTTCGGTAAGTCACCGAGTGCTTTCAGCGACCTCAAACTTCTCACCGAAAATTACAGAACCCAATTACTCATTTAGAATGAAATTAAAGGCGAGATGAGGAACTTCGGCGAACCACCGAGTGGTTCGGTAAACTCGACCAGCTCGCCAAACGACCCAACTTCTCAAAGTAAACCCTGCAACCCCCGAAAACAAAATCAAAACATGCACTTATTAAATTGAAGCTAGACCCATTACACCTATTACCCCAGGATACTCAAACTTCTCCAGGCTTTGCCAAATTTGGCCATTTGACGACTTTTCCCCTTAAAAATGACGTCACCGCTCTGTCATTGGGAAAACATTTGGCACAAATACGGATTACTTAGACTTCACCCGACTAGACTCAACAAAATGCAGGCACAACCCCATAAGATTTAATCAATTTTAAGGCACATAATCACGGGAATTCATCATTAAAGGCATTACGGGCAAGAATATCGAATTAACATAGGCACACAAAACAACAGTTAATATCACATAGGCCCAGCACACATCACTAAGATAAAATCATTGCAAATGAGTACAAATTTGATAAGAATAAACTAGAGGGTCGGAAAACCAATCTTATATGCCGATTAAACAAGATTGAAATGCTAGTAGGCAAAGCAATACACTCCGAACACAAATCTGACGATCAAAACACTCTGAAATTCAAGAAATATGGAAAACTAAAGTGCATGTGTGAGTTTGGGAAGATTAAAAGTGAGGGAAAGTAAAAGAGTTTGAAAGTTTAAACCTTTGGCCTTTAAAAACTGTTCAGTGCTTGCCCATTCGGCGACATTAGCCGTGCTCGCCAACTCAGTGACACGCGGAGTGGTCACTTACCTCGTCGATTTTTACAGGACCTCCAGTTAATGTGGGGATCCAAACGGCGGACTAGATCACGATCGCCGACCTGGTCGACCATTCGCCAAGTTGCTCCTAGGTTCGCATAGTTTTACAGACTCCAATTTAAAATTGTCTTGAGTCTGGTGGTCTAGGTCGGGGTCACCGATCTCTTCGGCGATGCGCCGACTAGACCTTTAGCTCGCCAACCTGCACTTTTCAACCATTTCCACACTATGACCTACACATTCAACACACCATTATTTCAAAATTAAAAAAAAAAAACTTGGGTTGCCTCCCAAGCAACGCCTTAGTTAACGTCGCGGCACGATGCAAGTCCACACTTAAACCTCATTATTGGGGTTATCCTAGCCATAGTATCACTAGGCAAACCCCCTTGCTATCTCGGGTTTAGATGAGACAAGATATGACCCATTTGGGTCTCCAACTGCTTGATCGATACTGAATTGGAGGTACCGGTCTGGCTAACGGTTAACATGTATTCTTTCATTTCATTCAAAAACTTGTCTGAACCCTCAACTTTGTTGAGGATACGAGAAAGCATATCCTCAGATCGGCCACCTTCCGAATCCTTTGGCTATTGGCGCTCATGGTGAGGCACATATCTATCCTTCTCCCTATCCTTCCCATTTGGATTACAATCCCTCCATTCTCGATCGCGATCCTTCCAACCTTCATCCTATTCCAACCTTGGTTACCACCCTACCTCAGGTAGTTTGAACGATAACCACCACCTTGGTTGGCTAGGAAATTCACCTCTTCATTATACAAGGCCTTAAATTTGAACTCCTTCGGATTAGCACACCCGACACCCATGGCAATGACACTTCGAGAACCAGCTCCCATGACAATTTTAGACAAAATGTCAAGTTGTGTCATGATCTTGACCATGTTCTGGTCCTTTATTTTGTTTTTCTCCATCTGTTCCTTGGTTAATTTAAACGTGAGAGGGGAGACCTAATCTTCATGGGTGTACCACACCCGATTTATGGCAGTCATGCTATCTAAGAGATGAGCTGCTATCACATACGGTTGATGCATCAAACCTCCAGGAGAAAGCTGGCCAGCAACACCCTTATCTACCGAATCAAGACTCCGGTAAAAATACTACAGCAATACATTTTCAGGCGAGCCATGGGTTGGGCATTGAAGCACCAACTTCTTGAATCGTAGCCAAGTTTCATGAATTGGCTCGTCCCGCTTGAAGCTCTGAATGTTTTCCCGAAGAGTCATCATCTTCGAAAAAGGGAAAAATTGCACATTAAATGCGGTGACCAGCTCCTCCCACGAAGTGATTGATTCATATGGCAATATAGACAGCCATTTACAAGCTTCTCCCATCAAAGAGAATGGGAACAACCTCAACCGAACCGACTTTTGGGATATATTCTTGAAGGAGAAAGGTCCGCAAACATCCACAAAAGTTCTAATATGCTTATGGGGATCCTCATGAGCAAAACCACTGAACATCCCCTTCAATTGCAAGGATGTAACATAGTACTTGTGATATGGAACACCGCATTCCTTTCGGCCGGAGTCAAGAGAATGGCACCAATTCCCCCTATAAGATGGGGGTCATTAACATTAGACTTATTGACATCGTTGAGGTTACCGATGTCATCTTCATGGCCTACTTGGCTACCATTGCTATCGTTCACACTCATACCTCATGTTTCAAGACACAAGCAAAACAAAACTAAAATTAAGTAAGTTCAACTATAACTAGCAAGAACAAAATCCAACTTAAACAAAAATTCTCAAGTAACATCACTCCCCGGTAGTGGCTCCATTTTGATTACATGTATCAGGACACTTCATCCAATACTAAGTGCCAACGATCGTTAGTCAGTAATATAACCCAACTATGGGAGTTGGGGTCGAATCCCACAAGGAGTGGTACGTACTTGATAATCCATAGAAAAGCATAAATGTGTTCAAGTCAATCATAGGTAAAATCATTTACAAATAAGAGCATGGTTCAAGTTTGGGGTGACACAAGTGTCAAATAACAAGGGGGTTTTGATTGTAATTATCAACTACAATTTTAAATAACACAAAAATAGCAAGTATAGAGACAGGTTCTTGGGATGTGATTGGATTATGGGCTAAGGTAGACAATGGGTGATTGCAATTAATAGTTAATAGCTGTAAATCTGTAAATAAGCTAGACTTTAGTGGGGATAATGTTTCTCTCAAATATTTTACCCCGAATCAAATTGGTTTCTCTCGAACACCAATAAGAAGCAATTAAGAACAGCCTACGCTTTAGTCCATTCACTCTCTCGAGCTGAATGTGCGAAAAAGGGTTTAGGATTCATTCTCTCGAGCTGAACCCATGACAACCCAATACCCACAGACCATCAAATCACTAATCTTGGTTTCAAAACCTCTCTCTCGAGCAAGCTAAAAACACG
Source organism: Solanum tacnaense (assembly GCA_029582525.1). Taxonomy (NCBI): domain Eukaryota; kingdom Viridiplantae; phylum Streptophyta; class Magnoliopsida; order Solanales; family Solanaceae; genus Solanum; species Solanum tacnaense. The sequence continues at coordinate 403 of JAJOOD010028145.1, read as the reverse complement.
AAGGTAAAGTTGCATTCACAACTGCAACCCTTTAAATTAAGACACAATTACTAAATGAAATCACTTTGAAACAACATTTACACTATCAATTAACAATACTCAGTAGCTAAATCAACTCATAATCACATAATCACACCTCAAGAATTGGGGTTTTAGCTAGACATCATAAAAAAAGATAGAAATTGTTGCCAAATTGTATTTTCATCAACTGGGTACGATTAATTTCATCTTTACAAAGGTCTAAGACCATCTCCAACCCCACTCTATTTTACTCTCCATTCTCTATATTTGGAGAGTAAAATAGAGAAAGGGCTCTCCAACCACCCTCTAAATTACTCTCTATTCTCCATTTATAGAGAGGTGAATAGTAGTTCTCCAAATTTGGAGAACTACTATTCACCTC
>JAJOOD010028144.1:0-29990 GCA_029582525.1 Solanum tacnaense | reverse complement strand
TATATTTATATATATATATATATATATATATATATATATTTATTTATTTTTTTTTTTTTTTAAACTTTTAAACTTTTAATTAAGAGTAATTGAGACTACATAATAAATTAAAAATTTATTTACTAATATTTAATTAATTAGATTATGATTTAGTGTAGGGGCAAAATAGTAATCTAACTTTTAATTAAGAGTAATTAAGACTACATAATAAATTAGAAATTTATTTACTAATATTTAATTAATTAGATTATGATTTAGTGTAGGGGTAAAATAGTAATCTAACTTTTGCCTAAATTTATTCCCACTTATAGTGTAATATATGATATATGATATATGATATATGATATATGATATATATATATAAGGAGATGAGGTCATTTTTAAAATCCATGAATGAGCCTAAAAGATATAAATGGAAGGAAGAAGTCTACTTGGAAATTGCATTCTGCAACACTAGTGGAATTCCAAATGTGTTAGGTGGGACTTTTCTGAAGGACGTATAATTACATAGTAGCAATAAAAATGCAAAGAAGTTTTATGGTTACTTTTGACCTCATTTTCTTCCTCTTTGACATCATTTTTTGTTTTTGTTCTTCGTTCAAGATTATCTTTTTTGGGTGATCACTTTGTTGGGATTTCTGAATTATTGCTTATGTTTCATGGGACTATGAAGATTGATGGTACAAACGTTCTCTTCATTTTCCTCTGATTTTCAAAATTGGCAACTTTCACCAAGATCATGCCTCACATTCACCAAGATTTAAATAATTGGACTAACAAGGCAAATTCTAGGACTCCACACACATGCTTTCAAGTAAGACCTCACCATACATGGCACTTCGAAATATACTCATTTAGCACAAGATAAAAAACATACATGCGATGTTCATTGCAAGGCTCGCATCAAAACACAACTAGTCAATAAAAGATTCAAAGAGATTGCTCAAAAGTATGACCACATCGATTTCATTCTCGCAACACCAATACTTTACATCACTCTCATCATGACTACTATTCAAGACATCGATTTTTAACATAATCGATTCTCAAATCATTATCAATGAAAACTTCAAGCATTTCACGATTTTCAAAACTCATGGGGGTTGCAAAATCAAGAGAGAATGAAATAGATACCAGAGACACACTCAACCAAAATAAAACACTATAATATAAACAAAAGTAAAGTAATAAAATCATCCAAAATTCAAAATTAAAAAATACAATAAAAAAGGGGAATATTGGCCCTCACCCCACCAAAAATAAACAAGCACTGTCCTCAATAATGTGATAGTAAGAAAAATACGGGAGGCTGAGATAAAAGGGTCACCCTGACAGGCTAGGCTTGTGGAGCACTCTCATACGGAGTCTCAAGTGGGGAAGCCTCAAGAGGGGCATCAATGCCCAACAATAGAATCACCGAAGGCAGTAGGGAAGAGTCAACTGGGGCATCAATTCTCATCTCCACACTCAAAGAAATAGTGGAGTCTGAAAATATTCCACTCGGACCAACCGCTTAAGCCTCCCGAGGGATCTCTCTAGGTTCACCTGAAGAATGACCTCCTCAATCTCCTACATCTCAGTCAAAGTCTGTGCAATCTCATGCTCCTCGCTCCTCAACTCCTCCTCATCCGTCTCCTCGACCAACTTATCATTGTCTCTCTCAATATCAACATCATCATTAATAGTAACACTCACAGTTGCCTCAGGCTTCTCACTAGGAATAGTTTCACTACTGGGCGTATGGGGTGGTATGGAGGTAGGTGCATCCGGTAGGGGAACCTCGCCCCGAAGCATGGATATGTTTGTGGACTGCAATTGGGTCACATTTGCTCGCAATGTCGCAATCTCTTCTATCATGGTGTCTAGTGCACCAGAACTACCCTTGACCTTCTCTTAGACCTCAAGTCTAACAGTAAGGTTTTCTAGACTCACACCATGGCCCTTGACCAATCCCTTACACCTACTCTCTCTCTCTCTCTCAATGGAGCCAAGGCTCTTTCACTAACCCTATCAATGATCCCAGACATGTTTGTCTCAACCCGTGCGGCTCTAACATCCGCCAACCATGCATGGGCTGCCCATATGATAAATCATAGCCTAGGTCAATGGGGATGGGTGATAGGAGAGGGGGTAGGTCTCACAACAGCAACAATAGTAGATACAAAAGTAGTGGAGGCCAAAGGCACAATATAAGAGGATGATATACCAGTCTGATCTACAGAAGGATCCCGTGAACTGACCTCAATTGCTAGTGTGGTGGGATCAACCACAAGAGTTGTGTTTGGTGGTGGTGGCTTCCTCTGAGCTGGATCATCCAGTAAACACTCAACCTTAATCCTCCTAATGTTGCTGGAAGAAGATGGGTGATTCTCATATCTGTAGTTGACCTATAAGGGACTCCTGCCCTCTCACATAGATGCAAATTAATATTGGAAATGGGAGAAAGGTCTGCTCCTGCCTAGCCCTCATTAGTATCTCATCGGCTATAATTGCACCCATATGAATATGCTCCATGTCAATGATTGTACCCATTAAGACCGCCTTGGGATGGCAAAAGATCGACTCATTTTGTGAGGGCACTATATTACTGCTGATAAAGTCAAGCCATTATATCGCAACCACATTCAAATCCTTCTTCTCAATTTGAGCACCATTATCCATCTAGGAGGGAGAAAAATTAGAAATCAAGGGAGCCAACCACCCTTTCAAGAAGTACAAGTCATGTCGCATTTGGAGTGAATACATATTTGACTGAAATGTCCGTACTCACAGTGCAGTGTTAATTGCCCCAGCATTGCATTGTATTTTCTTGCCGCGTACCTCCACTTCTTCAAGCGACGTCCAAACTGTACCTTTCCACTTCTTTGGGAGGGCCTGAGCATAGAGAGTGTAGAACTCCCGCACCCAAGAAGGAATATAGGGGTTTCTTGGCTTTCTGAACCCCTCAAACTTGTGGAATTGAATAGTGTCCCAGATAGTTGGGTAGTCGCTCATGACTCCATCTATGGAGAGTCGTCGCTCCTCAAAAATAGTTCTCTCTCTAGCAGCTTTAAGCCTATTGAGGGCTCTTGGAGCAATAATTGAGAGGACTCTAGGAGTAGGTGCTTCTGTAGAGGAGGGATGGACGACCAATTTGGACCTAATCTCTGTCATTTTCCTCACCACCCTATTTTTGGGTTGTACCCTCTCTTGGGTGGATATTTGTGGAGTGGTGGATTGCTGACGACGAGGGGCTTCAGATGGCTCGTTTATAGAAATGCCCATGTGTCTCTTTAGAGGGGTGGAGTCTCTGTCTAACTTCGCATCTGATTATACCACTTGCTTGCCTTTTGTTCATGCCATAATCTGCAAAGAACACATTCAAACATAGGATTTGTGATTTGTGAAGGTTATTTGGAATCAAAACTCACTTCGAATCAAATTTCAAAAATTATCCTGAGGCTCGCCTAATGGGGAAGGTGGATCGTCAAATAAGATAGGCGAGCTCCGGTGAGCTCGCTGAATGAGACTGTGGCAAAAATCCCAGGAATCGGGAATAAAAGGCGGGGTCAATTCAAACTCAGAGATTCACCATGTCGGTTTTGGTGAGCTAAGACAAGTCCGTTGAAAATAACAGTGCAATTTGAAAAGAAATAGGCATCAAAGGCAATGTCCACTCCCATTCGGCGCTTCGCCTAATAGGTCTGGAGGGCTAAGACAATCCCATCGAATGGGACAATACCTAAGGTCATATATATATATTCTAAAGAAGGCAAGGTGGGGCTTACTTGTCGATTCTTCTAACCTCCTTGGCGAGGTAAGATAAGCCCGCCAAACAAGAAGTGTTCAGCTCAGTGCCTAATTTTTACATCTAAACCAACATATACAACAAGTACGAGTTTCCCAACATCATTACAACCAACCTATATGCTTATTTACCCATAGGTACTCAGACTTCTTCAAGATTTTTCTAAGTATTGCTCTAATTGATGATTTGTCCTTAAGAAAGTAATCACTATGTCTATCATTGGGCAAAATGATGCAATTGGGTCAACATTGGGATAATCAGACTTCACCCACATCAAATTAGACTCAGACCCAACATTAATATCAGTTCAATTTCAAAATTCAACCAAGAAAATCAAGATTAGCATTCTACAAGCACACACATTCAAATAACTTATGGGTACAATTCAAATCACACAATATAAAGCTACCCAACAAAATCTAAAAATCAATAACAGTTAATGGCTTCAATCGCACACCCAATTAGCTATTTAAAGCATAGAATTCTCAATAAAAATTGAAAACCTACCTTAGTTGGAAGCACAAGTCAAGAAAATTAAGGAAATAGGGTTGGGTTGACAGAAAATGCAAGCAAGAATACTCTTCGAACTTTGGAATCACACACTAAAGGCTCACACTCACTCAAAAGAAGCAATGCAAGAGAAAGTAGAGGAAAAGACATTAAGCTATCAAAGGGTTAAATTTTTGAATTTGAAAAGACCCTTGGCCTTTTTTATATAAGCCAGTTCGGCGATCATAACTAACGTAGCTGAATATGTTCGGTGAATCGCCAATTAGAGCTTAAGCTCACCGAACATGCCTGAACAAACACCAAACCTGAAGGCTGATTCGGCAGATCCAATGGAGTCCAGATAGTGCACTTCGGCAGATCGCTATTTGGAGCTCTGATCGCCAAATTGACAGTACACGTTTCCTCATGTTTCAGCTCTAAAGGCGGACAAGAATGAGTCTACACAACGCATTCGGCGTATCATCTTTTAGGTCTTGGCATCGCCTAATGTTCCCTTTTTCAACCTTTCAACTTCTTCTCAACCTACATTCACAATGCACATTCTTTGAAAGAAATATAAACAAAAATAAAGACTTGGGTTGCCTCCCAAGAAACATCTTATTTAATGTTGTGGCATGACATAGTTCACAATTTCTCATCATTCATTCTTTGGATTTGGGACGGAGTCACTAGGCAACGTTCCCTTTTACCTTGGATTGAGATGAGTGGAGATTTGGCACAATTGAGTCTCCAGCTGCTTGATAGATACTAAATTAGAAGTCACCGTTTGGGGTAAAGTGGATAAGTCATTTTTCAATTCCTTCAACACTTTGTAGGACCCTTCAACCTTATTGAAGATCCTTGTAAGCATTTCTTCGGTTCAACTTTCTTTTGGCCCAGCTGGGTCCTTTGAACTTGGACGATCATGGAGAGACACATATATATCTTTGTCAGCCTCCCTATAGTCACTCTCCGAGCCTACACCCTGGGTGGGACTAGCACTCGAGAACCACTGCTGGCCCCAAGAGAACCCTTGGCCTGGATAGACTCTCAGCGGAAGACTCTAAGCATTATTACAATGATCAAATGCACTTAATAAACAATTGTCTCAAATTAAACTCAGAACATTTAAGGATAAAACATTCAACTAGCCAAAGATGGAAACTCAAGTCTTAACATAAGAAATAACAATGTAAAGACAACTGAACTACTAATTGTCTATGAATCCTTTAAAATAAGGAGGGATGTTGGGGCAAGACCCCCGATCATCCTAACAACTAAATTACTAAAGCAATGTGAAAGGAGCCCTCCGAAAAGCAAGGAGGCTCACTTACTGACTGAGTGCTCAACTGGATCAACGAGGCGCTGGATGCTAATCCTGGTTGCCTGTGTCTGCACATAAAACGATGCAGGCCAAATGGCATCAGTACATTGAATGTACGAGTATGTGAGGGGAATACTAAACAAGACATTATTGTGGGAGTTTCTCTAACCGACAACCACCACTATGAGCCTAAGTGATGATACAACGTATTGCCCACGCTTTCAGAACTGTCCTATGCTTTTCCGTCATATAGAACGCCTTAACTAAGTGGATCCACTAGTTTATGCTAAAAAGCATTAAGGAATCATCTAAAAAGTATGATCCTTTTGTACCCATGATGGCTACATGGTTTATAGAGACTTGAGTTATTATGAACTCGCGTCCCCATATCGGTGCTCAATACTACTCCAAAAATATTTTGAACTCATATGTTTTAAAACAAAACTCTTTCTTTGGTTTGAGATAATTACTTAAAAGCTCTCTTGGAAATCGGTGTTTCCTTTCTTGCTCAAATGTGAAAATATTTTAACTCTTGGGAATACTTAGTTCCCGTATAATGTTTGAAGAAATGAACTTTTCTCTTATTCTTTACTTAACTCAAAGCTTAAGTCTTAAAACAAACTTAAAACGTTTTTAAAAGACGTTTGGAAAACTCTATGAATTTCTCTTGACTTGATTCTTAGCTTCTTAACTTGACTCTTAAATTTCCTTGAATTGAATTATGGATTCAAGGTTCATGATCTCATGTTTATGGATGATTTCATGATGTTTAGATGTACCTTAGAGTGTTGGAATCAACTAGGAAACATAGGTACATTGGTAAGGAACTAGTACGGAAAGAAGGGAGAAAAATGGGAAGAATGGGAAGAACTGACGTCCTTGGCGCTCTGAGAGGCGCGGGGAGCCAGAGGGTGAATTTCAGGGGCTGGGTTGGGGCGGTCTTGCTGGCTCGGCTCCCCAGTGCCCAAACTTCAGAGCCCCTTTTGGGGCGGCGCCCCAGGCCCCTGCCTAGGTGCACTTCGACTTTTCTTGCTCGTTTTTCAACTCTAAACCCCCTATTTCAACTTGGTTCTTTCCCCAAATGCTTAGAATCGACTATATCCTCAATATACATAAGATTCTACTCGAATTCACACCTAAATGCATGAATCAAACTCAAGAAACATCAACAAGAAGAACCCACAAGATGTCAAACGTATTTCATCAAGAACATATAAGATTTGCTTTCAAAACAATACAACTTCGCTGAATTGAATCATGATTGGCGCATGGGTGAACTAACCCAACGCTATGTGATCTCACATACCTCATAGGGATCAACCCTTGACGAAATCCACGATCTTAGCTTCGAGATTTTGACGATTCTTGCTTCTTCTCCTCTTTTTTCCTCTTCCTTTCTCTTCTCTAAAACCCTAACTCAATTTTCAAAAGCGTAAACTGACCAAGTTCAGTTTAGACCCCTAAGTAAGTACCAAAAATGAATTAATTTAATTGGGTATGGAAAAGACAAAATACCCTTCTAAAATCCGGATTAGACTTTCCTTATTTGAACAACCCAACTTCAAATGGGCATATCTCACTCATACAAACTCGGAATCGCGCAAACTTGGCGGAGTTGGAAAGATAATTCCAAGATCTTTCCTATGGTATCTGGAAGCACATCTAATTCATCTTGAGCTGGGAGTTATGGTCGTTTGAAGTTGACCTAAAACTCAAACTTAACTTAACCAATTTTCCAGATTTTTCATTCTTTCCTAAAATGATTCTTTCCAATTCTAACTCTTTCTAGTTCTTTCAAATAGCGAGATGTTACACATATCTCTCAAATTTCCACCTCGCCAATCTTTCCAACCACTATCTTTATCCTTGTTCCAACCTTGGTTCCCACATTGTCGTTGATAATTGGTGTGAGAATCCGCCATTTGATTTCCCAAAAATTGAACTTCCTCATTGTATAATTCCTCAAACTTGGTCTCATTTGGGCACTGTCCAATGTTGGTTCCAACCGCATTTACCGACTTGAGTCCACCTCCCATGACATGTTTAGACAACAAATCAAGTTGAGTCATTATTTTGGCCATGTTTTTATCTTGTTCATTGTCCTTCTCAATTTTCTCTTTGCTCAAACTCACTTATATAGTAGACACTTGGTCTTCTCTAGTATTCCATGCTCGGTTAACTTTGGTCATGTTATCTAGCAACAACGCAACCGCATTATACGGTTGTCTCATTAATCCATCTTGGACTAACTGATCAGCCACACCTTTATTGACTGAATCAAGGCTGCGATAAAAGTATTATAGCAACAATTTTTCCGGAATGCTATGCATTGGGCATTGCAAACGCAGCTTCTTAAACCTTAGCCATGTCTCATGTAGAGGTTCACCTCCAATACATTTGAAATTTTGGATCTGGGTTCGAAGTTTAACTTTCTTCGAGGATGGAAAGATTTTCTCCAAGAAGGCATCATTTAGCTCCTCCCACAAAGTGATATAATCATTTGGCAATTCTGCCAACCATCTTATGGCCTCTCCCATTAAAAATAATGTGAATAACCTCAGCCTCATGAACTCTTGAGAGATATATTTGAACACAAATGGTCCACATACCTCTATGAAATTCCTAATGTGTTCATGGGATCCTCATGAGTTAGGCCTCAAAATTTCCTTTCAGTTGGAGCAATTGTAGCATTGTTCTGGTTATGTGAAACACAACCCTCCCGTTTGTGGGAGGTATCCAGATGGCTCCCTGGTTTGAAAAATATTCATATGCATATCGTTCAAATCACCCATGTTGTTGTTTTAACCATAGTTACTATCGTTGTCACTACTATGACCAATCATTGTAAAACACCTACAAATCATCCAACAACAACACTAAACAATAATTTACTACAACTAAACAATATTAAAATCTAATTTCTTAATTAGAATTCTCAACCACCATTCCCCGACAACAACACCACTTTTGATAAACACTCAAATGTCCTCCTTAACCCATTAAAATGGATAGCGTAAAATACCCAACAAAGAGTCGGGGTCTAATCCCACACATAATGATATATCGTAGAGAATTCCTGTCAAGAAATTTGGATTGTAAAATTGCTCATTTGTAATAGTAAGAACAAGTGGGTTGATATTCCACCAATTTAATAAAATCTATGGTTATCAATTATCACAATTAAACTATAATTTCAAAGAATTCAAGAGTTAACAAGCAATCTAGGGGTGCGTGGATTGAAAATCAATGTCACATAGGGGTAATTGTGGTGCTCTTTAGTGATGACCATTCATGAACAGGTTAGGTCATCTTCAATGACGCTAATAATCTTTAGATCTCAAAGCACCTATGCATAGAATCTCTTTTCAGTCTCATCTAAATGTCAATCTAAACAACCTAATATATTACTCTATTCTCTCTTCAGATGCAGAAATAGGGAAAATAGATCCGACCCATAACCTCTATTTTCAAACAAGTTAAAGACATCAATCCTAAATTGCTAGTATTGAACTAAGTACCCACTCTAATCAATCTCTTTTGAGCATCAACCGGAGATCGAAAGTAGGAATTAAATTTACAACCTTAAACCATAAATTAACCCCATGATAATTAGCCCAAATTCATGTATGAACAGTAGCAAAATAGAACATAACACAATACCCACTACATTAAATCAACACCCAACCCCATAATTGCACCCCTAGATCTTGGGGTGCAATTATCCACCCATCACAAAAAGTAAAGAAAATATACATGTCACGCCCCAAACTCAAGGGGCATAACTGGCTCCTAATGCCAAAACTCAGGCCCGAGCCGACCCTACTGAATCATTTGCTACTAGTGCATGGCAGACACATGCAATCAAGAAAACAAACTAGTATATCCCAGCTTAAAACTAAGCCCTTGGCCGGTAAGGCCCCTGTCAACATAAATATAAAAGAAACAACTACTCCCAAGAGTTCATATAAAGAAATAGCCAACTAGCACAGAAGTCCTGACGGGGCCGTCGAGGCCACCATGATATCTATATAAAAAATGGAAGCAGGTATATATCAAGACAATATATCAAACAACTCACAAGCTTCAGCAAACCAACAAAACTAGGCCAGCATGGCCATAACCTAGCTGTACACCTCACAAACTAGTCTGCAAGCCTCAAAGAGTAGTAAAGATTAGCGAGACAGGGACCAACCTACTCATAAAAATATACAGAACAAAAGCTAACAAACCTCCAAACTCTGGCATCACCGGAGGAAAGGGGCTAGCCAACTAGATAGAGGTCAATCCTGCTACTGAGGAGGTCTACTCGGTCGCCTATCAGGACCTGCATGCATGAATGCAGTGTCCCAAAGCAATGGGACGTCAGTACAAAATAATGTACATAGTATGAAAGGTAGTAGACTAAATGAGCAAGTATCATAATACACCAAAAGCAATCAGGTAAGAAAATCAAATTTAGATAAGTATGCCAACCCACTACTGAATCTAATAAAATACAATAATGATCAAACATCAACCTAACCAAGCCCCCATAAGCCCGGTAGGTACAAACAACATACCACCTACTTAGGCCCCCATAAGCCCAGAAAGTGCCAAATCAATCTACATAATCTTATCGGTAGCCCCTTGTCTTTGTAAGAAGTCACATAGCCCTATTTAGCAACGATATAACCCCGTAGGTAGCACGTAGCCCTTTTAGGCAACATCATAGCTCTGTGGGCAGCACATAGCCCTCTTTTGCATCACATAGCCTTGTAGGCAATACAAAGCCCTCTGTGGCGTCAAAATAGTCCCGTAGGCAACACATAACACTCTTTGACATCAATATAACCCCGTGGGCAACACATAACCCTCTTTGGCAATAACATAGTCCTATTAGACAACCTCATAGCTCCCATAGACAGTTCATAGCTCAACAGCTAACCACAATAGCCCCAAGGGAGACAACAAACAATTAAATAGGCTGAAGGCGAGTAATTTAGCTATAAATAATATATATGAATAATGTCCAAGTCATTCCTAACTTAGGGTTGTTCTGAACAGATTATGAGTCCCTAAAATGAGGGTGTATAACCCCTCAATTAGCTAACCACTCACAATTACATCTACAACATAACTAACATTGACTACCCTATTATATCACTCCCAAGCTCTAAGGAAACATGCCGAACGAAGGGAGTAGCCTTAACATACTTTTTCCTTTATTATTTATGCTAAAAATACCTCTATCCACACCACTACAACACTAAAGAAAATGGTAAAATCAATCAGTAATTAAGGATAAAAATTACTACGACAATTCGACAATCGATACGGATTCCTATCGTAAACTACAATCCAAGACCTAAGGTATCCGCAAACTGATAAAAGGTGATTCCTACCTTTCTTTAATAACTAGAACACTTGAATAAAATCACTCCACTGGAAAAAAAAACCCTGCTGCCACAACTTCCACAGAGCTACACCGCACAATTCACTGTCAAAATTATACAAAAACGACCAGATCGCGACGTAGGGTAATTTTCGATAAGAGGCCAAGAAGAGATCATGAACACACAAGGATGAATTGAGGAGTATTTCTTTGATTTTCGTGGGTCTCTCACGATTTGGAATGAAGAAAAATGATGAAGATGCTATCTTATAAGTTTCCACCAACTTAGGGGACCACCTCACGTGCCTGCTTGCGCAGTCTCGCAAAAACGCGAATATCTCTCTATTCTGAAGTCGTATGAACAAACCGTTTAATGCGTCGGAAACTAGATTCGTAGACCTTAGATTTAATGGGTCGTGGACCCCATAAATCATTATAGATTGGGAGAAAACTTCTGAAACATTTGGCCCAAATTTCAGAGAAATCTTTAAAAAGGAACTCACGATAACTTTCACCCACTTTTATTTTCCGACTTACTTTACCTCAAAACTTGAGATACAACCCTTGAACGCTTAAAATACGACATGCCACATCATTCTTAATTTATCACTCACCCTCTTTGTCTTTCCACGAATGTACGAATTATTTTAGATGTTTAGAAAAGTCGGGGTGTTACATCCTTTCCCCCTTAGAAATATTCGTCCTCGAATGAAAAATATGAGTCACACGGTTATGTTCTTAGGAGTTGCCAAAGTTTAGACAAAGTATCATTTGTGAATGTGACTATCCAGAACCTGAAACGCATAAATTTTTAACCTAGGCGTCTCACAGGACGACATAAATAACTAAGCACTATAGCTCCGCATTAACAGTGCGAGCAAAAATACAACGACGACAACCATAATAATAAGCAGTAATATAAATTTTTTTGATAGGTATCTTACCCCACTGCACCAATATAAAATGATATGCCATCACCCTGGGGTATGAAACAAGTGAGCATATTTGGACCTCATGCCATCCTCAGCTTCCCAAGTCACCTTTTCTCTATTCTTGTTTCTCCACAATACTTTAACAGAAGCCACCTCTTTGGTCCTCAATTTACGTACCTGTCGATCTAATATGGCAACTGGAGTTTCCTCGTAGGACAAATCCTATGTGATCTGAACATCCTCAACTGGGACAACCCGATAAGGGTCTCCTATGCACTTTCGTAGCATCGATATATGGAAATTTGGATGAACATATTCTAGCCCCGAAGGCAATTCTAACTCATAAACCACTCGTCCTACTCGCCAGAGGATCCGATATGGCCCAATGAATCTTGGACTAAGCTTGCCTTTTTTGCCAATTCTCATAACACCCTTCATAGGTGAGACTTTTAAGAATACCCCATCATCGACACAAAATTCTAAGTCCCTTCGTCGCACATCTGAGTATGACTTCTATCGGCTTTGAGCTGTTAGCAACCTCTCCCGAATGAACTTAACCTGCTCCACTGTTTGTTGTACTAAGTCAGGTCCAATCAATCGTGACTCACCTACCTCGAACAATCCAATGGGAGACCTACATCTTCACCCATACAAAGCCTCATAAGGTGCCATCCCGATGCTGGAATGATAACTATTATTGTATGCGAACTCAATAAGAGGTAAGTGGTCATCCCAACTTCCATTGAAGTCTAGCGCGCACATCCGTAACATATCCTCGACTGTCAAAATTGTACGCTCAGTCTGGCCATCTCTTTGAGGGTGAAAGGCTGTACTAAGATTAACCTGTGTCCCTAGTCCTTTCTGGAAGGACTTCCAGAAGTTGGCGGTAAATTGTGCTCCTTTATTAGAGATAATAGATACTGGGACACCGTGTAGCCTAACAATCTCTCTAATATAGAGCTCTGCATAGTCTTCGGCAGTAAAAGTATCCCTGACTAGTAAGAAGTGGTCTGATTTTGTTAGTCTATCAATAATTACCCAAATAAAGTCAAACTTGCGACGCGATCGAGGTAACCCTCTAATAAAATCCATATTAATTGCTTTCCACTTCCACAAAGGAATGGCTATCTCCTGAACTTGCCCAGCGGGCTTTTGGTGCATAACCTTCACCTATTGGCGGTTAGGAAACTGTGCAACAAACTCAACAACGTCTTTCTTCATCCCGTGCCACCAATATATCTCCTTTATATCATGGTACATCTTCGTCGAACCATGGTGAATAGAATAACGGGAATGATGTGCCTCTTCCATAATCCGATGTAGAAGCCCTGCAATATTCAGAACACACAATCGACCACGACTTCTAAGGACTCCAGCTCCTGCTATATCAAATACTAAAGTCTGTTGATTCTGAGCCTTGGCTCTGAGCTGCTCTAAGCTAGGATCCTCTTGTTGCCGTGATTTCATTTCTACAACTAGAGATGATACAGTTGTGTCCTGAATTGTTACCCCACTATCTTCTGCCTCTAACAATCTGACTCCCAAGCTAGCTAACTGATGAAGCTCTCACGCTAGCTCACACTTCTCAACACCTAAATAGGATAAACTACCCATAAATCTTCGACTTAGGGCATCGGCTACCACATTCACCTTTCCTGGATGATATAAAATATCCACATCGTAGTCTTTCAGTAACTCAAGTCATCAACGTTGTCACATATATAACTCCTTTTGTTTAAAGATATATTCAAGGCTTTTATGATCTGTGAAGATGTCAACATGAACGCCATACAAATAGTGTCTCCAAATCTTTAATGCATGCAGAACTGTAGCCAACTCTAAATCATGGGTCGGACAGTTCTTTTCATGCTTTCTCAACTGCCTTGAAGCATATGCGATAACCTTACCATGTTGCATTTGAACACATCCAAACCCAACACCAGAAGCATCACAGTACACTTTAATACAATCACTCCACTAAAAAAGAAACCCTGCTGCCACAACTTCCACTTTGCTACACCGCTCAATTCACCATGAAAATTACACCAATATGTCGAGCTCGCGACGTAGTGCAATTTTTGATAAGAGGCCAAGAAGAGATCATGAACATACAAGGATGATTTGAGGAGTATTTCTCTAATTTTCGTGGGTTTCTCACGATTTGGAATGAATAAAAATGAAGAAGATGCTATCTTATAACCTTTCCCCGACTTAGGGGACCCACCTCACTTGCCTGCTTGCGCAGTCTCGCAAAAACGCGAATATCTCTTTATTCTGAAGTCGTATGAACAAACTGTTTGATACATTGGAAACTAAACTCGTAGACCTTAGATTTAATATGTCGTGGGCCCCATAAATTGTTATAGATTGGGAGAAAACTTTTGAAACATTTGGCCCAAATTTTAGAGAAATCTTTAAAAAGGAACTTACGATAACTTTCGCCCACTTTTATTCTGCGACTTACCTTACTTCAAAACTTGAGATACAACCCTTGAACACTTAAAATATGACATAACACATCATTCTTAATTTATTACTCACCATCTTTGTCTTTCCACGAATGTACGATTTAATTTAGACGTTTAGAAAAGTCGGGGTGTTACAATACCTTCCATAAAAGAAGGCATGATTAACATGAAATTAAGAAATTTTAAGTAAACTCGCTTTGGATTCAACTTCTATTTATCAAATTAAAGAGAAAAGTTGAGAAATCCCGAAAGCTAGAAAGTGTTCTTCATTAAGGTCAAGTGTTTTCTTTCTCTACATTTCAAAACTCTCAACTATGGAATTATATTCAGAATGTGAACTCTCTAATTTCTCTCTTCTGTAGGCTATTTAGATATCCCAAAATTATCCCCAAAGACTCGATTCATAGCTAATTCAATGACATTATTGGGCTCACCGCGCTTATTTGATGAACCTCCTCTTGTGCTTTAGCTCACCTTTTCATGCTCTAGGCTTCAGGTGTTTGAACCTTAATCGATGAACTTGTATAAGTTTGCCTTTCCCATTCGGCGTATCATCGAGTACCACCTTGGTTCATCTCTCAAACATTCAATTTTTCTCCTTGAACTGTCACTTTCGGTGATGATCAGCAAGATCACCCTTCTCATTTGGAGTTTTGCCTCCTCCGTTGGAGTTCACCGACTTGTTTTGATAGATACAAGGGCTATGCATTGTCACTTTGAGTGAGGTCAGGATCACTAGGCGATTCACGTTTCTCATTTGATGATCAACAATGTATAGTTTGCACTTCTTTTTGTATTTTTCTCCATTATTTCAAACATCTTCCATGCCTTGTCCATTTGCCTTCTTAGCTTCAAATCATCAATGTTTTAAGAGAATTGGAAAAAATTAGGGATTGAGGACACTAATTATTGAGCTTAATAGACCTCAAATGAGTGCAAATCTGCCACTCATTAGGGGAAAAGGCGGAATTGGCCTCTTATCAACTTAAGGGTGTTATTCAAGTTTGGTTCAATAATGAAGGGAAGAGAGGGCAGTTGATGCAGGTCCTCTTGATTGTGAAAAGTTTAAGGTTGCTTTCCTTGATAGGTTCTTTCCCATTGAGATGAGAGAGGTAAAGGAACTTAAATTCATTAACCTCCATCAAGGAAATATGAATGTGAAGGAGTATTCCATAAAGTTCACTCAATTGTCTAGATATGCTCCTACTATGGTTGTCGATCCTAGGGCAATGATGAGCAAGTTTGTTTTGGGTGTGTCCAAAATGGTGGTTAAGGAATGCCGTACTTCCATGCTCATTATGGAGATGGACATTTCCCATCTAATGATTCATGCTCAACAAATTGAAGAGATGGACATTTCCCGTCTAATGATTCATGCTCAACAAATTGAAGAGATGGACATTTCCCATCTAATGATTCATGCTCAACAAATTGAAGAAGAGAAACTTAAGGAAATTTCTAGGGAAGCAATGAGGGAAAAGACTTTTGATGGTGACTTCTCACATTCAAGGTTCGATGGACATGGTAATTCTAAGTTCCGATAAAAGTTTTTCGGTCAAGTTTCCTCTAATGCTCCAGATCCTGAGTTCAATAAGGGAAGTGTGTATAACCCTAGGCCTCAAGGAGGAAATGGTAGTAGAAATGGTTCTTTGGTTCCCGCATGCCAAAATTGTGGCAAGAGTCATCCGGGAAAATGCTTGATTGGAAAGGATAATTCTTTTGGTTGTGGCAAGAGTTGTCACCGTTTGAGAGATTGTCCATCTAGACTTTACATTGCTAAATATTGTAGGCAAGCTCTGCCTAGTGGTTCGGGTTCAAGTGCTCCAAAGAAAAATCGGTTCTATACACTCCAAACTCGACATGATCAAGAGGGTTCTCCCAATGTTGTTATCGGTAAGTTGAAAGTCTTTCATCTTGATGTTTATGCTTTGCTTGATCTTGGTACTACCTTGTCTTTTGTGACGCCATATGTGGCTATGAGGTTTGATGTTCTTTCGTATGTGTTGATAGACCCTTTTACTATCTCTACACCTATTGGTGAATATATTGTGGCTAAGAGAGTCTATAGAGGTTATCCCGTCTCCTTATCCCACAGAGTCACTCATGTTGATCTTGTAGAGATTGATATGTTAGACTTCGATATTATTCTTGCCTTCTTGGTATGGATTGGCTCCATTCTTGCAATGCATCTATTGATTGTAGAACTTGAGTGGCCAAGTTTTAATTTCCAAATGAGCTTGTCCTAGAGTGGAAAGGGGAAATTCTATGCCTAAAGATCAATTTGTTTCTTGTCTTAAAGCTTGAAAAATGATTTCTAAGGTTTCATATACCATCTTTTTTGGGTTAGGGATAATGGTTATCACTAATTGAGGGTGAAGAAGGATGACATTCTGAAGGCGATTTTTCAGATTTGATATGATCATTATGAGTTCTTGTAATGTCATTTGGCTTGACTAATGCTACGGTGGTATTTATGGACTTGATGAATAGAGTGTTTTGAAAATATCTAGACATGTTTATGATTGTGTTTATCGATGACATGTTTATTTACTTAAGAAGTAAGGATGAGCATGCCGATCATTTGAGGTTTGTGTTGCAAGTCCTCAGGACCAACAACTATTTTCAAAGTTTAGAAATGTAAGTTTTTGTTGATACTTGTGGTTTTTCTAGGTCACATTGTTTTCGATAAGGGTATTGAGGTAGATCCTAAGAAGACGGATGCGGTTAAGAGTTGGCCTAGACCTCAATCCTCTTCAAATATTTGAAGTTTCTTGGGTTTGACTGGTTACTTTAGATGGTTTGTGAAAGGGTTTTCTTCAATTGCCTCTCCATTGAAGTGTGTGAGATGAGTTTCCAAGAGTTGAAAGATAGACTTACCTCCGCTCCAGTATTGACTTTTCTAAAAGGGTTCGATGGGTTTGTCATTTATTGTGACACTTCAAGGATTGGACTAGGGTGTGTTCTTATGCAAAATGGGAAGGTTATTGCTTATGCTCAAGGCAACTTAAGATTCATGAAAATAACTACCGTACCTATGATTTGGAACTAACGGCGATTGTGTTTGACTTTATGATTTGGAGGCATTACTTATATGGTGTTCATGTTGATGTTTTTATCGACTACAAAAGGTTTCAATATTTGTTCAAGCAAAATAATCTAAATCTTCGCCAAAGAAGGTTGCTTGAGTTTCTAAAGGATTATGAAATGAGTGTTCTCTATCACCCTGGCAAGGCGAATATAGTGGCGGATGCTCTTAGTTGACTATCAATTGGTAGTGTTGCTCATGTTGAGGATGATAAAAATGAGCTAGTTCTAGATGTTCATAGATTGACCGGATTGGGTGTTTGGTTAGTTAATTCTAATGAAGGTGGTGTTATGGTTCATAATGATTCAGAATTGTCTTTTGTGTCGGATGTGAAAGGAAAGAAAGGTCTTGACCCAATCTTGATTGAGTTGAAGGAAGCTATGTTAATTTTTTTTGAGGCCTTCTCCCAAGGGGGAAATGGTGTGCTTCGATATTAAGGTCGTTTGTGTGTTCCCAATGTTGATGACTTGATAGATAAAATCTTATTAGAGGCCCATAGTTCTCGATATTCTATTCACCCGGGAGCCACTAAGATGTACCATGACTTACGGGAGGTCTATTGGTGGAATGTGATGAAGAAGGATATGGCAGGATTGTGGCTAAGTGTCCTAATTGTCAACAAGTGAAAGTTGAGCATCAAAAGCCAGGAGGTTTGTCCCAAAATATTTGTATTCGTACTTGGAAGTGAGAAGATTTGAATATGGACTTTATTGTTGGTTTACCCCGCACCCGGCGACAACACGACTTGATTTGGGTTATAGTAGATCGATGACAAAGTCAGCTTATTTCATTCTCGTCAAAGTTTCTTATTTAGCGGAGGATTATGCTAAGTTGTACCTAAGGGATATGGTTAGGTGGCATGGCGTGCCCCTATCCATTATCTCTGATCGTGGTACCTAATTTACTTCTCAGTTTTGGAAATCTTTTCAAGAGTTTCTTGGTACTCGTTTTAAGCTTAGTACAACCTTTCATCCTCAAATCGATGAACAAGTGGAGCATACTATCCAAACTTCTGAAGATATGTTGAGGGCTTGTGTGATTGACTTCAAAGGTAATTGGGATGATTATTTGCCTTTGATTGAGTTTGTCTATAATAATAGCTACCATTCAACATTGGTATGACTCTATTTAATGTTCTTTATGGTAGGAGGTATAGATCTCCTATAGGTTGGTTTGAAACTTGTGAGGTTGCTTTGATAGGTCCCGAATTGGTACATGAGGCTATGGAGAAAGTTTGGCTTATTAGAGAAAGTTTGAATATGGCTCAAAGTCGACAAAAGTCCTATGTCGATGTAAGGAGGAGAGACCTTGAGTTTCATATACATGATTCGGTCTACTTGAAGATTTCACCCATGAAAGATGTAATGAGGTTTGGAAAGAAAGGGAACCTTAGTCCTCAATATACGGGAATTTACTAAAAAGGGCATGTACTAGGTCAAGGAAGTACAAGGGGACCACATGAAGTTAAAAATTAGAGGCTACAAGTGTGCTGGAAAGTCAATTGGGTAAGCTAAGTCGAGCTTAGAAAACTGATTCAGTGACTCGCCAAATTGAAGCTGAGCTCGCCGAATCAAAATTGAGTCTCCGGTTAATTCGGCGAGATGAGGGTCACTTCGGCGACTCGCTGAACAGATTCGACGAGCTACAAGGAGTAAGTTGGCAAAGTGAACTTGATTTTTGGCGAAAAAAGTTTAAGTTTGGCCACCCGAGTTTCATTTTATGACCAATCTCATGTTCTAACTTCCTAGTCTCATTTCCTTGATTCCTACTCACTTCTTTGATACTAAAAACTAATTTCCAACTAGTAAATGTCCTTACTTAGTTGTTGATTGGTCTTGCATCAGTTTTGTTTCTTGTGCTTTCTTTGTGTGCTTTTTTTAGTTTTTACTTCGTAGTTAACTTTTTGAGTCAAATCCGTTTGTTTTAATCGAGTCATCCATTTTTCTTTGAAAAATGATCTATTATGACCAAGAGCTTAGTAGATACTTTTGTACCAGCGGATTGAAACAAGGTTCAATGTTAGCCAAGACAATTTGTGAGGTATTCAGAGGTGATAAAATGTGAGTATTGGTGAGGAAATTTTACTACTAAACTTGTTTGCTCATTTTGTAGGTACAAAGGAGTTATAGAAAGCGTGTCATCAATAGCTTCCGACCCATGTGATTATGATATGGGAGACTATGATTGTAGTGATGGAGGCCATGGATGTGAGGATGATGTTGATTATGGAGGTTATGATGATATCCATGATTAAGAGCCGAACCTTGTGATGGTTCCTATGATGATGATGGAGCATGTGAAAGATCTTACTACCACTCCGAGAGTAAGATGGTTCCTATGATGGTGACGGAACATATTACACTTCCCACTCCAAGGATGAAGGTGAGGGGAGGTATAATACTCTCTTATATAAGAATTTTGAGGAGCATGCCCCAAAGGCTTGTGAAGATTCATATTCTTTGTCTTGTGGTAATCCGTGTCCTAGTCGAAGCAGTGTGTATGGTTACACTAGTTCAAGTCAAAGTCATCCGATGGAAGAATAGAGTGTGCATCTCTAATGTCTAAGGATACTACATCCTACACTTCTCATTTTAATGCACACTTGTCGGGATATAGGAACCAAGGCAGATATGGGGGATGTGTTAGGGGCCTCGGTCCCAAAAGGGTTAGTCTTTCTATTTTTGAAGAAAAGCGTGATGCCGAGGCGTTTCTTGATTGGGAGTGGCAATGTCACGACCCAGGTGTATCCCCTAGATGTAACATGACGTATAGAACCCCGAAGGACTCCATACAAACCACTTAGCTCTCATAAAATAAGAAATAGAACAATAAGAGTAAAATAATAGTCCAAGTCCAAAACGTTTTATTAAACGAAAAGCGGAACTCTAAACTCTCGTCTCAACATAGCCATCTAATACAATCGAATGAAATTGGGCTTAGCCCATATATCATGTTCAAAAGAGAATTACAAGAATGAGACTAAAACAATAGCTCTGTCCTCGAAGCATGAGGACTCACCAAAGTTCGAGAAATCACGAACTCAACAACTAGCCACGAGACTCGAAAACATGTTTGTCGGATCCTATATTTGTGAAAAATGTAGGCAAGACTATGCGTTAGTACAAAACAATGTACCAAGTATGATAGCCATGCATAAAACATTTAAAACATTCTAAAAAGGGACATTTCAATTTATGACATGCAATTGACCAAGTTAAACATCATATGAAAGAGTTATAAAACATAAGTCATAAATCATGGTCAATGCAAGCTAACTTCATCTTTAAAACCCTTGAACTCATATGTGATACTCCTTGAGTAACCTTAGTTCATTGTTACTTGTGGGAAATAGCCTTAACTGGCATAAGACCATGTGATCTATAACATTGAATCCGATCTCTACCCCACACCGAAAATAGGTTGTTCTAGTTGCCTAAGGTAGAACCTTGAATTTCTAGCTTAAGTGGATCCACTAGCTAATAAACCTATGTGGGCACATAGTTATGGGATAAGGAGATTTCTTCTATAAAACCCGAACTCTACTTTGTGAAGGCTTCCATCTCATGATATTACTTTGGAAAGGCGAACTCTACTACGTGAGAGCGTCCATCTCATATACAATATCCAGTCGGTGCTAAGCATAAATTCCCATGGAATAGTCATTTCTTACTTGACTTCATTACTCATGAAAAGATGACCTTGGACAACCAATTCAATCTAGTTTCATTAAGATAGCTCCTAATCTTTGATTTAATAAGGTGAGATAGCCTTTAAACCTAAGAATCCTTTCTATGTGAGAAAACCTTTCACATCATGATAGTATGTGTTTTAGTGAGGATATCCTTTCACAACACAACATCATCATTGGTACTTTACTCTCAAAGCACCCATACAACATTTGCATAGATTTCATAAAACAATGCATAAGTCCATATTTCACCTCCTTGAGGTCAAAGCCCAATTTCAATAATCAATTCTTAGAAAACATGGGTTAGATATGAATTTCATCATAAATTCATGTAAAACTAGTAATACATGCTCAATTTCATAAAACTCTTCCTTGAAGATCAAAATCCCTCAACTTATGGTTCATAACTTGCAAACATAGGGATCACATGGGTTCATAGGGGAATTCATCATAAAAGCATTACAATTCATCAATTCATACTTAGAAGATCATAATTAACTCATTTAAATCAATATTAAAGAGAACCCATGATAATAGATGAAAACTCTAACTTAATTGGGGAATTCTAACTTTTGAAATAAAGCGATTTAGGAACTCCATGGATGAAAGGAATCCATGGATGAAAACTATCATACCTTAAGTCCAAAAGCTAGCCTTCAATGGTGGAATTGAAACCTTAGCTTGAAACCCTAGGTAAATCCTTCTTCTTCTTCAAGTTTTTAGAGAGAGAATATTTAAGAGGAATTGGTTTTCTTTTGGGAATTTGGAAGAATGAAATAAATAGGGTGAATTTGGGGGTTCAAAGGCTTATATAGGAGTTCTGAATATAGGCAAAACGACTAAGTATAGGAATTAATTAATTAGGAAAAGACCCAACTGCCCCAGAAAATAACTACGAATCAGTGACCCACGACACCACCATCGACAGACCGTGGATGGACCTACAATCATCCTCCACAATCGTGGTTCTTTGTCAGAGACTTTTGTCCAGTTGATGGCCAGTGGACCACGGGGTATGGTCCCACCTACGGTCTGTAGGTGCCACCATGGTCCATGCCTGGACTATTTCTGAGGGGCCAATCCACAGACCCACCTACGGTCCGTGGCCCACATCACAGACCGTGGTTGGCCCTTCGTGGATGACACTTGGAAGTTCTGAAAAAGATGCTATTTTGGGCTTTTCAAATATGGGGTGTTACAGACAATGTGAGCGAAAATTCCAAAACCATGATTTATATGACATTAAGAAATCCATGTATGCCCTTGAACACCTTAGAGGTCTTGCATTGAATTGGTGGAAACATGCGGGATGTGTAAAATCCAGGATTTTGAAAAAGGAAAGTGAGGCAAATTTTGGGAAATTGAAGGTGCCAGCCACGAGGGCCACCCACGGCTAGTGAATGGGACCACAAACCGTAGGAGTGGTCTATAGATGGGCACCCAAACAGGGGTTAAGGAAGTTGGAACCACAGCCGAAACTAATGGACCATTGGTGGGACCACTGTGTGTGGTTGAGGGTCCATGGTCCAAACCCCCAGAAGACCCGTCTCTTATCCGAACGACGAACCACCAGGACGGGCCGTAGGTCAGTCCATAGTCTGTCGACTAGGGTCCGTTAGTGGTGGGTTCAACAGTTAAGTTCAGGGGCAGTTGGGTCTTTTTATAATTAACTCCTATACTACGTCGTTTTACCCTTCATTAAGACCCCTATATAAGTGTTTTCAACCCCCAAATTAGCCCATTCAAGTCATTATTCCAAAACCACAAAAAAAGATCAATTCTTCTCTCCAAAATATTTCTCTCTCTAGAAACTTGAAGAAAAAGAAGAATTCAACCTAGGGTTTCAAGTCAAATCTCAATTCTTCCATCAAAGATTAGCATTTGGCTTCAAGGTATGATAGTTTTCATCCATGGATTCATTCCATTCACGAAGTTCCCAAATTCCACTATTTTCAAAGTTAGAAATCCCCAATTGAGTTAGGGTTTTCTTTAATTGTCACGAGTTTTCTTGATTATTGATTTAAATGATTGAATTATGATCTCTTATGCATGAATTGATGAAATAATCTAATTGTATGATGATTTCCCTATTAACCCATGTAATCCCCATGCTTTCAAGTTATGAATCATATGATGTAAGATTTTGATTGTAAAGGAAGAATTTTGTGAAATTAAGCATGTGTTGATAGCTTTACATGAATTTATGATGAAATCCATATCTAAACCTTTGTTTTCTAAGTGTTGATGATTGGAAGTGGGTTTTGAACCTTGGAAGGATAATTATGGATTTATACATTTTCTTATGAAATCTATGCAAATGTTTTAAGGATGCTTTGAGAGTAAAGTGTCAATGATGATGATGTATTTTTTAAAGGATTTTTATCATATATACATAAAAGCAAGATATGAACGGTTTTCTCACATAATAAGGATTCTAAGGTTGAAAGGCTTTCTCACCTAATTGAATCAAATATTAAGAGTTATCCGAATGAACTTAGCTTGGATTGGTTATTGAAAGATACCTTTCCATGGATGATGACTTAGCTTGGATAGGTAAGATAATGTGCCTTTCCATGGATAATAAGAACAAGAAGAATTGACTATTCATTGGGATTTATGCTTAGCACCGAGAGGATATTGAGATGGAAGTTCTCTCGTGAGTAGAGGTCGAGTTTCTATAAGCAATCTCTTGTACCTCACCTATGTGCCCCCATAGGATGATTGTCTAGATAGACATTAGCTAGTGGATCAACTTTAGCTCAGATTTATGGTCCTTACCTTGGCAAGTAGGACAACCCTTTTCGGTGTGGGAGACACCAGAGGATCATGTTATATTTCACATGGTCTATATGTCATTTTAGGCTAATTTCCCACATTAATAATGAACTAAGGTTACTTCAAGAAGTATCTCACATTTGTTCAATGTTTCAAATGATGTAGCTTGCATTGACCATGTTTTATGATTTATGTTTTCTAACTCTTTCATATCATGTTTTAGCTTGGTCAATTGCATGTCATGATATGTCCTCTTTTTAGCATGCTTTAAGTGTTTTATGCATAACTATCATATTTGGTACTTTGTTTTGTACTAACGCATAATCTTGCTTACATTTCCCCAAATGTAGGGTTCGACAATCAAGTTTCTCAGTTATGTGGATAGTGGTTGAGTTAGTGATTTCCGAAGCTTTGGTGAGTCCTTATGCTTCGATGACGGATATTCATTGTTTCAATTTCTTTTATGTATTTCACTTTTGGACATGATGTATGGGCTAGGCCCAATTTCATTCTATTGTACTAGATGGCTATATTGAGACAAGTGTTTTAGACTTCCGCTTTTCTTTTATAAAAACTATTTGGACTATTGTTTTACTCTTATTGTTCTATTATTTATGTTATGAAAGCTAAGAGGCTTGTATGGAGTCCTTCGTGGTTCTATACACCATGTCACATCTAGGGGGTACCCCTGGGTCGTGACAAACTTGGTAATCTGAGCACAATGTTTAGAATGGTCCTAGGATTTCTCATAAGCCACGTCTAGTAGAGTCTTGTTCATAAGTGTGAAGCGCGCCACATTTATGAATGAGAGGCTACAAGATGATTAGGAAATTTACTTCTTTCATTACTCTAAAGTTATGCTATGAAGTTTAACTTGATAAGGTCTCTCTCCTAACTCAAAGAGCTTATGCTTGAAGGAATGTGAGTGAGAATGCAGAAGAAGCTCCTCCCCAAGCTTCTCAAGTTCCGGTCGATCCTTTGGCTGAGTAAGTGACTAATGCGGAGTTTAAGGCTGCTTTCCAAGTGTTGGATATAGCCGTGAAGGCCCAAGAAAATAGGGAGGTTTCGGTTCCCGTGAACCCAAATTTGGGAACGGTGACTTATAGAGTGAGGGACTTTACTAGGATGAATCCTCTGGAGTTTCATGGTTCTAACATTGAGGAAGATCCTCAAGAGTTTATTGATGAGGTTTATATGGTTTTGATGATCATAAGAGTTACGCCGGTGGAAAAAGCAGAGTTGGCCGCTTATCAACTAAAAGGTGTTGCTCAAACTTGGTTCAACCATTGGATAGAATTGAGACAGGAAGATGCGAGTCCTCTAGATTGGGTGAAGTTTAAGGCTACTTTTCTTGATAGGTTCTTTCCCCTTGAGATGAGGGAAGATAAGGTGATTGAGTTCATTAACCTTCGACAAGGAAATATGAGTGTGAGGGAATATGCTCTAAAGTTCACACAATTGTCTAAATATGCTCCATTAATGGTTGCCGATTCAAGGGTAAGGATGAGTAAGTTCGTTTTGGGTGTGTTTGAAATGGTGGTTGAAGAGTGCTGTACCACCATGCTCAATAATGACATGAACATTTCTCATCTCATGGTTCATGCACAATAGATTGAAGAGGATAGAGTTAAGAAAAAGTCTAGAGAGGTAAAGAGGGCTAAGATCGGTGATGGAAATTTCTCTTATGCAAGGTCCGATGGACATGGTCGTTCTAGATTTCGACAAAAAATTTCTGGTCAAGGTTCCTCCAATGCTCCTCTTAAGTTCAACAAAGATAGGGTGTCTAACCCTAAGACTCAAGGAGGAAATGGTAGCGGATCTTCATCGCCCATGTCTATTTGTACTAGGTGTGGAAGGAAACACAAGGGTAAGTGCCTAGTCGGCACATATGGTTGCTTTAGTTGTGGTAAGAGTGGTCACAAAATGAGGGATTGTTCGATGCTTATGGCTAAAGGAAGAGAGGGCAAGCAAGCTCCTCCTAGTGGTTCTGGTCCCAATGCTCCTAAGAAAAACCGATTCTATGCATTTCAGACTAGTGGTGAACAATAGGGTTCTCCTGATGTGGTTACCGATATGTTGAAAGTTTTCCAACTTGATGTTTATGCTTTACTTGATACCGGTGCTACCTTGTATTTTGTGATGCCATATGTGGCTATGAGGTTTTATGTTCTTCCGGATGTGTTATTAGATCCTTTTTCTATCTCTACTCCTATTAGTAATTCTATTGTGGCTAAGATGGTCTATAGAATGTGTCCTATTTCCTTGTCCCATAGAGTTACTCTTGTTGACTTGGTTGAACTTGATATGCTAGTTTCTGATGTTATCTTGGGTATGGATTGGCTGCACTCATTTTATGCTTCTATCGATTATAGAACCCGTGTAGTCAAGTTTCAATTTCCGAATGAGCCGGTCCTAGAGTAGAAATGGGGAAATTCTATGCCCAAGGGTCAATTTGTCTCTTGTCTTAAATCTAGAAAGATGATTTCTAAGGGTTGCATTTACCATCTAGTTAGGGTGAGGGATGTGGATTCCGAATCCCTACTCTCGTGTCGGTCCCCGTTGTTAATGAGTTTCTAGAAGTGTTCCCAAATGATTTACCTGATATTCCTCCCGAGAGGGAAATAGACTTCGATATTGACCTTCTCCCAGATACGCAACTATTTCTATTTCTCCTTATCATATGGCTCCGACATAACTTATGGAGTTGAAAGAACAATTGAAAGATTTGTTGGATAAGGGTTTCATCCGACCGAGTATCTCTTTATGGGGTGCTCTAGTTTTGTTTGTTAGAAAGAAAAAGGGGTCTCTTCGTATGTGTATTGACTATCGTCAGTTGAACAAGGTTACCATTAATCAGAAAGATCTAAATCTTTGCCAAAAAGGTGGCTTGAGTTATTGAAAGATTATGATATGAGTGTTCTCTATCACCCTGATAAAGCTAATGTGGTGGCGGATGCTCTTAGTCGGTTATCTATGGGTAGTTTTGCTCATATTGAAGAAGAAAAGAAATATTTTGTTCGAGATGTTCATAGATTGGCCTGATTAGGTGTTCGGCTAGTGGACTCCACCAAAGGTGGTGTTATGGTTCACAATGGTTCTGAATCGTCCTTTGTGGCGGATGTGAAAGCCAAGCAAGGTCTTGATCCAATTTTGGCCGAATTGAAAGAAACGGTGCTTAAGAAATTCGTTGAGGATTTCTCCCAAGGGGGAGATGGTGCACTTATATACTAAGGTCATTTATGTGTTCCAAATGTTGATAACTTGAGGGAGCAGATCTTGACAAAAGCCCATAGTTCACGGTATTCTATTCAGTGGGAGCCACAAAGATGTACCATAATTTATAGGAGGTCTATTGGTGGAATGGGATGAAGAAGGATATTGCAGAATTTGTGGCTAAGTGTCCAAATTGCCAACAAGTGAAAGTTGAGCATCGGAAACCGGGAGGTTTGTCCCATGATGTTAGCATTCCTAATTGAAAGTGGGATGATTTGAACATGGATTTTATAGTTGGGTTGCCTCGCACCTGGCGACAACATGAATCTATTTGGGTTATAATAGATCAGATGACAAAATTGGCTCATTTCCTTCCCGTTAAGTTTTCTTATTCGGCGGAGGACTATGCCAAGTTATACTTCAGAGAAATGGTAAAGTTGCATGGAGTGCCTTTGTCTATTATTTCTAATCATGGTACCCAATTCACTTCTCAATTATGAAAGTCCTTCCAAAAAGGAATGAGTAGAGGTCGGGTTTCTAGAAGCAATCTCTTGTCCCTTACCTATGTCCCTGCATAGGATGATTGTCTAGATAGACATTAGCTAGTGGATCCACTTTGGCTCAGATTTATGGTCCTTATCTTGGCAAGTAGGACAACCCTTTTCGGTGTGGGAGACACCGGTGGATCATGTTATAGCTTACATGGTATCTATGTCGGTTAAAGCTAATTTCCCACATTAATAATGAACTAAGGTTACTTCAAGTAGTATCTCACATGTGTTCAATGTTTCAAATGATGTATCTTGGATTAACCATGTTTTATGGCTTATGTTTTCTAACTCTTTCATATCATGTATTAGCTTGGTCAATTGCATGATATGCAATGTCCCCTTTTTAGCATGTTTTAAATGTTTTATGCATAACTATCATACTTGGTACATTGTTTTGTAGTAGCGCATACTCTTGCCTACATTTCCCCAAATGTAGGGTCCGACAGTCAGGTTTCTCAGTTTCGTGGCTAGTGGTTGAGTTCGAGATCCTGAGCTTTGGTGAGTCCTCATTCTTCAAGGACGAATGTTCATTGTTTCACTTTATTTCATGTATTTCACTTTTTGACATGATGTATGGGCTAGGCTCAATATCATTCTATTGTACTAGATGGCTCTATTGAGACAAGTGTTTTAGACTTCTGCTTTTCTTTTATAAAAACTATTGGACTTAGACTGCTGTTTTACTTTTATTGTACTATTTCTTATGTTATGACATATAAGTGGCTTGTATGGAGTCCCTCGGGGTTCTATACGCCATGTAACATCTAGGGGGTACCCCTGGGTCGTGCAGGATGGCTTCGGGAACTCAATGGAAATGCCAACCCTTTGACATGGGGAGAATTGAAATTGCTTATGAGGTTCAAGTATGTTCCAATGTGGTACCCAAAGCTTTATCATGTTGACCCGGGAAGACAAGTTCTTAGATTAAAGTTTGACATTTGTGGATCTTTAGGGTTGTATCTTGTCCTCGATGATTGGTGCAATCTAAACTACATCACTCCATCTACGGTAGCCTACTTGAGACTACCTTGAATATCAAGGCGTTATCCATACACCATGGAGGGATGTAAGGTTACTGAAGTTGTAAAGGTCTCTTTCACACGCGGTAAATATTATGAGGAGGTTTTGTGTGATGTAATACCCATGGACTTTGGTCACTTGTGTTTTGAAGCCAACAAACATAGGGTTCCAAGTATGTTATGGATCAATTGGGAACACATCTATTTCCACCTCCTAAGGTTCAACATGAGAGACAAAATATTGTATGAGTAAGGGAGAGCAAGGTGGCAACCTCAGAGCGGAAAAAGGAGAGGTTGAGTGGAGTGAAGTGAGGAGGTTGCCACAATCTCAATCTAACCTTTTTTGTTTATCCTTCACTTTGTAAGGGTTCTTACGTAGGTACAAGCATGATGAATGGAGGAACACGAGTTCCCAACAAAGATCCTACCATTGAAGGTGTGATGGATGCACTTTTAGGGTGTCCCAACATTCCTAAGGGAGTGTCATTCCAAGGTAAATAATACCTTTCTTGTGAATGTCAAGGTGTAATAGCTATACTTAACACTTTAAAAATGGCAAATGAAAAAAGTATAAGTGATAGCTTGTCTTTATGTGAGCCTAATGTTTCTTTACCATGTGTTGATAATGTACATGTTGAGAGTGTGGATACACTAGTTGATCCTAATGATGACCGAATTGATTCTTCTAGTAAGATCGATTTGTGTCCACCTAGTTTTGACACCCTTGCTTTAAGGGATAGTTCATTATCATCTGATAATTGTGTTAATCAACTTGCATTTGAGTCTTGTTCACTAATTGAGGAATCTTGTGATTTGATTAAGGAACCTTAATTTAGTGATATTGATAATAATGTTGATCATTTGAATAGGAGTGACTCTTTGAGCATATCTTTTGTGGAAGTGTAACACCTCAGATTCGTGGTTGGACATCCCAAGAACCCAAAAGTTATCAAGTGCCAGTACTTAGTGACAATTCACTAGGACGGACCGTCATCAATCCACGAGCCGCAGAGAGGTTTCATAGGTGAGTCTCAGACTTAGAGAAATTTCAGTCACAAGTCGAGAATGATGACTGCGACCCATGACCTATCGCCTGAACCATGATCCGCAAAAAGGGGTCCGTCGTTCGTGGTCAAATAATCAAGTCTTTGTCACGACCCAAGCCTAGGGCCTAGACGTGACCGGCGAATGGGGAACCCGAAGGAACCCCAAACAAGCCTCATAGCGTATCATTACACATCCTTGGTCGCGGAAGCAATTAAAATGACCATAAGCAATAAGTATAATC
>JAJOOD010028143.1:0-26631 GCA_029582525.1 Solanum tacnaense | reverse complement strand
CTAAACTTTTTCCAAAAGTGACTACTTCCAATTTCAAGCTTCTTCATATTCATTTTAAATTGTCGGATGTAACACAATTAAAATGAAATTACATAAAACCCCCTCATAGAACCTCATTATAAAGTCAACACAAAGTCATAGGCTCTTGCTTAACCTATCATTTTCCTAGTCGTTACAAGCACGGTCCGTGGGTTTCACCTGCAACTTTGAAAATCTGCATTTTGGTAGTTCTAGCATACGGGGTGTTACATTATCTCCCCCTTGGGAACATTCATCCTCGAATTAAGTCTAAACTAGTTGGGTGTGGAGGGAAAGAGCTGCAATCTCTACTACTAAGTACTAGAAATTGATATCTAACTGAACTGAGTTCCAAGAACACGCAAATATACTGAAAATGCAAGAACAAATGAAGGAACACGGTACTAAGACAGAATCTGTACATGAATGAATGAATAACTGAAGAGGAACTAATACCTCAAGCTGGAATGGAATCGGAAGGAAAGAGGTGAGGATACTTGGCCTTCATGACTGCTTCTGCTTCCCAAGTAGTTTCCTCTATAGACTGACTCCTCCACAAAACCTTAACCGAAGTGACTTCTTTGTTTCTCAACCTTCTAACCTGACGATCAAGAATCTTAACTAGCACATCCTCATATGTAAGACTATCCTTCACAGCCACACTTTCTAAAGGAACTATAGACGCTGGGTCACCCACACACTTCTTCAACAACGAAATGTGAAAAACCGGATGCACTGCTGCTAGTTCTGTTGGAAACTCTAACTCATAAGCCACTTTACCAACCATTTTTAAGATCTTGTAAGGGCCTACATATCTAGGACTGAGCTTTCCTATCTTTCCAAATCTAATCACCTCTTTCATAGGTGACACTTTCAGGAATACCCAATCATCAACTTGAAACTCTAGTTCCCTTCTACTTACATCTACATAGGATTTTTGGCGACTATGGGCTGTCTTAAGTCTATCTCTAATAGGTTGCACTTTCTCCATAGCATCATGAACTGAATCTGGCCATATCAAGGCTTCTTCAGCTACTTCAAACCAACCAAGTGGAGACCTACATCTACGCCCATACAGTGCCTCATAAGGGGTCATCTAGATGTTGGAATGGTAACTATTATTGTAGGCGAACTCTATGAGAGAAAGGTGATCATCCCAACTACCCTTGAAATCGATCACGCAAGCTCTCAACATGTCCACTAAGATCTGAATAGTACGCTCTGCCTGCCCATTTGTCTGCGGATGAAATGTTGTCGTATGATTAACTTGAGTACCAAGACCTTTCTGAAACGACTTCGAGAAATGAGGACCTCTATTCGATATGATAGACAAAGGAACCCCATGCAACCTAACTATCTCATTAATGTAAAGTTTGGGGTAGTACTATGCCAAATCTGTAGTCTTGACAGCCAAAAAGTGCACTGAATTCGTAACTCTATCAACTATCACCCAAATGGAGTCATGTTGTCTGCGAGTGCGAGGTAAACCTGTAATGAAGTCCATGTTGATCAATCCCCACTTCCAAGTAGGAATGTTGATCTCTTGAGTCATACCTCTTGGTTTATGATGTTCTACCTTCACTTGCTGGCAATTAGGGCGCTTAGCCCCAAAATCCGCTATATCTCTCTTCATACCATTCCACCAAAAGACTTCACGAAGATCAGGGTACATCTTAGTGGTTCTTGATTGAATAGAATATCTGGAGATATGGGCTTTTGTGAGAATCATCTCTCTCTACTAATGGACTGCACCATTTAGTTGAAGCAATATCGAATCAAGGTCTTGCTTTTCCTTAACCTCCACTACTACTGAAGATTTTGACCCATTCTGAACTGTAACACCACCATGTGATATGCTCATAAAGCGAACTCCCAAGCAAGGAAGTCTGTGAACCTCCTTCGCTAGTTCTTTTCTTTCTTCCTCAACATGTGCTATACTACCTATATATAGTCTACGAAGAGCATCTGCTACTACATTTTCCTTACCAGGATGGTAATGCACACTCATATCATAATCCTTGAGGAATTCAAGCCATCTCCTCTGGCAAAAATTTAGTTTTTTCTGGGTGAATACATACTGAAGGCTCTTATGGTCTGTGAACACCATACAAGTACTGTCTCCAAATCTTAAGTGCAAACACCATTGCAGCAAGCTCGAGGTCATGAGTTGGATAGTTCTTCTCATGTACCTTAAGTTGTCTAGAAGCATAAGCTATAACCTTACCTCGCTACATCACCACACAACTTAGGCCGACTCTGGATGCATCACAATAGATAACATAACAGTCTAAACCATTAAGTAGAGTCAAAACAGGAGTTGTACTCAACCTAGTTTTCAGCTCTGCGAAGCTCTTCTCACAATCATCTAACCACTGGAACTTAACCTTTTTCTGAGTTAACTTAGTCAATAGAGAGGCTATGGATGAAAATCCTTCCACGACCCTTCTGTAATAACCTACTAGGCCGAAGAAACTTTTGATATCTGTAGGAGAGGTAGGTCTGGGCCATTGTTTCACTACTTCTATTTTCTGGGAATCCACTCGGATACCTTCGCTAAACACAATATGCCAAAGGAAAGCAACTGACTGCAACCAAAACTCACATTTGCTAAATTTATTGAAGAACTGACGATCTTTGAGAGTTTGTAGGACAACCCTCAGATGATTTGCATGTTCTTTCTCATTCCTAGAGTAAATAAGAATATCATCAATAAAGACGATAACGAACAAGTCCAAATATCTCTTAAACACTCTATTCATAAGATCCATGAAAGCTGCCGGAGCATTAGTTAGTCCAAATGACATAACTACAAATACATAATGACCATACCGAGTTCTGAAGGCTATTTTTGAAATGTCACTATCTCTGACTCTGAGCTGATGATAACCGGATCTGAGGTCTATCTTCAAGAAATGACTAGCACCTTGAAGTTGGTCAAACAAATCATTAATCATGGGGATAGGGTACTTATTCTTAACTCTGACCTTGTTTAACTATCTATAATCAATGCACATCCTGAGAGAACCATCTTTATCTTAACGAACAACACTGGTGCACCCCATGGGGAAATACTAGGTCTGATGAAGCCCTTATCTAGAAGGTCTTTCAATTCCTTAAGCTCAGTTGGAGCCACTCTGTAAGGAGGAATAGAAATAGGATGGGAATCTAGAAGGAGATCAATTCCAAAGTCGATTTCCCTTTCGGGAGGAATTCGTGAAGATCTTCTGGAAACACTTCTACGAACTCGTCGACTACCGAAACTAACTCAAGAGTTGGGGTTTCAGAGCTTGAATCCTTAAGCTGGACTAGATGATAGAGACATGCCTTAGAAATCATCTTTTTGTCCTTAAGGTAAGAAATGAATTGACTAGGCACAAAGCTACTAACTTTCGCTTCGTCTGGAAATTGAAAATGAACAATCCTAGTTCTACAATGGACTGAGGCATAACAGGAATGTAACCAGTACATGCCTAGAATGATATCTAAGTCTACCATTTCTAGTTCTATAAGATCTATTGAGGTGAATTTCTGAGAGACTGGACAGGGCAGTTTTTGTATACCCGTTTATCTATGACTGGGTCACCGACTAGAGTAGAGACTGAGAAGGGTTCTGAGAGATTTTATGGATTAACACTAAAGTTGACTTCTATATAAGGATTATAGAGGAAAGAGTATCCCCTGGGTCTAACAATGCATAAACATCTAAGTTTAAAACTCGTAACGTACCAATGACTACATTAGGAGAATCTTCCTAATCCTGGTGCTGCTGAAGTTGTGGACTGAGCTCTACTATTATTACCTCATTGACCCTGTTCAGCTGAAGGACAATCTCCCCCCTGTGACCAGACAGATCGCACCCAAAGCATTGTTCTTTTGCTCCAAGACACTCGCCCGGATGGTTCTTACCACATTTTGGACAAGTTAGGTAGGTTCTGCTGCGTGAAACACTCCCCTGAGACTTAGAACCTGATGCCCTACCTTTCTGATCATTTCTGAACTTGGAGGATGGAACACTAACTGATGAAAGTACAGTAGCTGAAGACTTTTGCTGGAACTGCGAGCGATTTCCACCACCCGATTTCTGTTGAGAATAATCATAGTTGCTTGTTTTAGCCTCTTATTTTCCTTAGCCTGTTCCCTAAGCTTGTCTCTCTCAACCTGCTAAGTATGAGTTATGAGCCTAAGCCTAGAAATGCTTATATTTTTCAGCAACATCATTCCTACACTATATTTTCACTAGATCCAATACCCCATACATGCACTTGTTCATTTAAGCCCTGGAATCGGCCACAATGTGAGAAGCATACCTGGAGAGTTGGGGTGAACTTGAGTCCATAGTATTTTTAATATATTTCACTTAAGAGTTGTGTGCGTCTAGGGCCAATTTGTATTAGAATTAATGTTTATTGTGCTATATTTTTAGGAAATAGACTTGGACGAGGTCGAGAGAGAGACAACTGAATTTCTGTAGAAGTGGCCACCCACAGAAGTGACCTACGGGCCGTAGGTCCAGTCACAGTCCATAGGTGGTGTAGAATGATCATCAAGGAAGTCTTGAAAAAGTGTGGAACCATTGTGGCCATTGACGGATTGTAGGTCGACCTACGGGCCATCTTGCATGTCCATCATTTGTATTAGAGATTTTGAATTAAAGTACCTGACAAAAAGTTCTAAGTTTGGAGCCATGGAAGGGGACCCATGGACCGTAGGTCAACCTACGGTCTGTTCTACAGGTTTGTCATTTGTATCTGAAAGGTTTAAGGTTCCAGCTTTTGAGAAAATGTCTAACTGTTGAGCCACGAAGGGACCTATAGACTGTAGGTCGATCCACGGTCCGTAGATCAATCTCATTGATTGAAGTCACGTTCAGCAGTTTTATTTCTTTATTATGTTTCCTTTTTGTTTAGGACAATATTTTCTATAAATAGGGCATGTAAACCTCAGTTTTGGGGGTTAGACATTATTTGTATCATTTAGTTCTTGGTATTTTCTTGGGAATTAACCTGCAAACTCTAGCAATTTGATTTCCTAAGTTCAGTTTATAAATATTCTTGCTTTGATTTTCAATTAGAGATTATGGGTTTCTTCTACTAATTACGTAAGTTCATGAATTCTTCTTCTAAAAATATGAAATGTGTTCTTGCTAGCATGGGTAACTAAATCCACAACTAGGGTTGTGGGAACCATGAGCGATTAACAAAGTATGAGTAGTAATTAAGTAATTCTTGAATAGTGTTATTGCATGCATTGATAATTCTTTTGTCTAGAAGTCTTTTTAACGGTGGCTAACGTTAGAACTCGCCTTTTGCTACTTGTCGGACCAATGAGGTAGTGAATAAGAAAAGAAATATCAAAATAGATTTAGTGTGATACTATTTAAAAGTCTAATGTCAATTGGTGCGAGGGTCAAAACTAATTCATACATTGATGTGATGTCTAATATAAGGTAAAGGTAAGGGTTAGTAAATTATGCACAACTAGCCGGACCAGGGTGCGGGGTGAAATTCTCTTTTTTATGGGCCAAGCACTTAGGGAGACATAACTTACCACTTTGCGTGTGCTACACTAGGAAATGATTACTATTACTAGGATTACCGCGTTATGAGCTTATGGGAACACTTACACACTAGTTTATTTCTTTCATTGATAACAACTAAAGTTTGAATCCTGCTCACTTGCTCTCTAAACAACAATCAGTTATTTTTTACACAAACCCCCCCATTACTTACTTGTCTCAGAAATACATTGACTAAACGAATATAATCGTAAGTTAAGTTTAATTCTAAACCATATTCCTCGCGGGATCGACCACAACCTATAATTTGGGTTCTTTATTTGACAACGATCACTTATACTTCTTTAGGGAGGTGTAATTTTAGTGTATCAAATTTTGGTGTCGCTACCGGGGAGTGCTCCGAGTGGGTCAGCACCCTGAGTCTAGGTATAAAGAAAGCCACATTGAATTTTGTGGCCAAATTCTTCTAGCTATTGGTACCCAACCGGGTGTCTCCTATGCAGGCGGACAATGTTCTTACATGGGACCACGCGGTTATGGTTTTAGCATTGGTTGTAGTGTTGGAGATGGATTTTTCCCGCATGATTATTGTGGAGATTCACTAGAGGTCCTTCAAGGCCACCACTACTTACTCCTTCCCTTGCCTTATTTTGAAGTTGTGCAGGGACTCTGGAGTACCGGTTTGGCATTGTGATAAATTGATCCAGGCGACCAAGACCCTGGATATATGTCTGATTCGACATGAGGCCAATGTGGCGGCACCACACAGAGAGCCACAGGTTGAGGTGACTCTTTTAGGAGTAGACTTGGTAATAGATGTGGAGCAGATGCAGGGAGAGGACCCTGCCCCTCCAGCCCCTACTGAGGATGCCCCGGTTTCCCATTCTCCGGCCGCTAGTCTGACCCTTAGCTCCTCCAGAGCCACCCCCTCTTCAGGGTTTGTTGCAGTGCCCTTAGCTCGAGTCCAGAAGTTGGAGGCTCAGACGGCTTCCTTGCTTCATTTTATGAGGTCGTGGATGCAACGGGCTATTGACGAGTCTGTGACTAGGGTGGAGCATTGGATGGAGCAGATGATGGACCAAAAGGTTCAGGTAGTGCACCAGCGCCTTGATGGTTTTGAGTTGCGTGTCTTAGAGTGACCAGCCCTCACCACAGATATCTCTGCTTTTCGGATGGAGTTAGCTAGTCTCCGAGCAGACCTTGACACACCCCTAGCTCCACTAGAGACCGAGCCTGAGTGAGCCCTCACAACACCGATTGATAATACAATATTCAATGCTCTATTCGGAGATGATATAAAGTGAGTTTACAGTATTTTTAATATATTTCACTTAAGAGTTGTGTGTGTCTAGGGACATTTTGTATTAGAATTAATTTTTATTGTGCTATATTTGCAGGAAATAGACTTGGACGAGGTCGAGAAAGACACAACTGAATTTTTGAAGAAGTGGCCACCCACGGAAGTGACCTACGGACCGTCCAGTCACGGTCCGTAGGTGGGTGGTGTATAATGATCATCAAGGAAGTCTTGACCAAGTGTGGAACCAGGGTGGCCATTGACAGACCGTAGGTCGACCTACGGGTCATCCTGTATGGCCGTCATTTGTATTAGAGATTTTGAGTTCCAGTACCTGACGAAAAGTTCTAAGTGTGGAGCCATGGAACGGGATCCATGGACTGTATAGTCCATTTTGCAGGTCCGTCATTTGTATGTGAAGGGTTGAATGTTCCATCTTCTGAGAAAATGTCTGTGTTTTGCCACGAAGGGACCTATGGACCGTAGGTCAATCCACGGTCTGTAGGTCAGTCTCTTTGATTGAAGCCGTGTCCAGTAGTTTTATTTCCTTACTTCATTTTTTTTTTGTTTAGGACAATGTTTTGTATAAATAGGACATGTAACCCTCATTTTTGGGGGTTAGACATTATTGTTAACTTTTAGTTCTTGGTATTTTCTTGGAATTAACTTGCAAACTCTAGCAATTTGATTTCCTAAGTTCGGTTTATCAAGATTCTTGCTTTGATTTTCAATTGGAGAATACGGGTTTCTTCTTTTCATTACGTAAGTTCATGAATTCTTCTTCTAAAAATATGAATTGTGTTCTTGCTAGAATGGGTAACTAAATCCACAACTAGGGTTGTGGGAACCATGAGCGATTAAAAAAGTATGAATAGTAACTAAGTAATTCTTGAATAGTGTTGTTGCATGCATTGATAATTGTTTCGTCTAGAAGACTTTTTAACGGTGGCCAACGTTAAAACCCGCCTTGATGCTACTTGCCGGACCAAGTAGGTAGTTAATAAGAAAAGAATTATCAACATAGATTTAGTGTGATACTATCTAATAGTCTAATGTCTATTGATGCGAGGGTGAAAACTAAGCCATGAATCGATGTGATGTCTAATATGAGGTAAAGGTAAGGGTTAGTAAGTTATACACACGTAGTCAGACCAAGGTGCGGGGTGAAATTATCTATTTGGCAGACCTAGCACTTAGGGATACATAACTTACCACTTTGCATGTGATACACTAGGAAAGGATTACTATTCCTAGGATTCCCGCGTTATGAGCTTATGGGGAACACTTACACCCTTGTTTCTTTCTCTCATTGATAACAACTAAAGTTCGAATCTTGCTCACTTGCTCTCTAAACAACAATCAGTTATTTGTTACTTACTTGTCTCAGAAATACATTGACTAAATGAATATAATAGTAAGTTAAGTTTAAGTCGGAACCATATTCCTCGTGGGATCGAGTTATTTATTTGACAATGATCTCTTATACTTCTTTAGGGAGGTGTAATTTTAGCGTATTATCCATACTCATGGACTATCATAGAACCCTGCCTCAAATTCATAAACTCCTGAGCTTTTGCCTTTCTCAACTCTCTTGGGATGAACCTGTCCAGAAAGGTCTCACTAAAGAATTCCCAAGTGATAGGAGTTGCATCTGTAACCTTGTTCTCTTTCCATTGAGTTTACCAGATATGAGCCACATCCTTAAGCTGGTAAGATGCCAACTCAACCCGATCATTCCCAGTTACCTTCAATACTCCAATGATCTTCTTGACCTCATCAATGAAGTTTTGGGGATCCTCACCAATATGTGATCCTAAAAACTCAGGCGGATTCATCCTAACAAAATACTGAACTCTAGCTACAGCTGACGTAACATTAGTATTTGCCGAAACTGGAACCTGCTGATTGTTCTGGTTGGTCACACTCTTAGCCAACAACTGGATAGTGTTCCAAAATTCAGCATTCGAAACTTTCTGATATGGGACTGTAGGAGATGTGTTTGCATCCCTAGCATTCACATTCCTTCTATAAGCTCTACGAGGAGTCATGATCTGAAACGCACAATGAAGGATTAGAACGAGAAGTTGGATCATACCTCACGCACGATAAGAGTAACAAGTAAATGAAGTTTTCCTAAAACACCTTGTAGCGTCATTCTTATTAGATGTGGTGCACTTCACACCCATGAAAAGGACTCTACTTAGTGAATATTTTCATACATCCTAGGACTCTTAAACCTAATGCTCTGATACCAAGTTTGTCATGCCTCGAAGCTACCCAGGACGCGGACACGGGACCTAGGATCACGACTAACCCCAAGCTAACCCTGCTAGCATATCATAAGCATACTATATGAATTGAAGTAAGAAACTATTGTGCAGAAGCTAAATCATAAGATAAACTGAAATGATGGGGAATACCCAAATACTAAATTTGAATATATGAAAACTGAAAGTTTAAACAACAACTGAAAAGTCAAAATCTAACACTATAGCTGAATCTGTCTATGTCTGACATAAGCCTCTAAACTGACTAGAAGTGTTGGGACATGCCCCAGCTAAATCTAGCAAAACTAAAACTAAAGCTAAAAGCAAGAAAGATAATCATGTCACTCGTCCTCGAAGAATGAGGACTCACCAC
This sequence comes from Solanum tacnaense, assembly GCA_029582525.1. NCBI lineage: Eukaryota > Viridiplantae > Streptophyta > Magnoliopsida > Solanales > Solanaceae > Solanum > Solanum tacnaense. The sequence continues at coordinate 17,161 of JAJOOD010028143.1, read as the reverse complement.
TGATGGTGTTGAACTTAAGATCGACAACCGATCTAAGCGTCATCTGACTGTTGAGGACCTGAACCTACATCACAAGAAGATGTCGCACAGAGTATGCGTCAGTACTTGAAAGGTACTGAGCATGCAGGATAGAATAAAGTTGAACAATAGCATAACTGAACAAGCAATAAAGCAATGCTAATCTGAACATGATAAGGATACTGAAAATACTAAACACGACGCAATGACCAAGTTTATGACATGCTGAAAGTGAATATTGAACTGTACTGATAACATGGTCAATGTAACTAAACTGCGGGAGCTACTAATAATCGACATAAAACCATATGAGCTAAATGTGGAGTCCGATGTATACACCCCATCGAGAGGACCTAATATACCATGCCAAAGGCATAGAGGCATGTTGGCGTGATCACTAAAATGTAATGCCCAACAGAGGGGACTTATGCTACGTGGGCACGTAGATCTGGAACTATTCGGGTACCCTGAATGCTAGTCCACTCGATATTAAGATACTCCCAATTGATTATGTAATTAACAATTTATGACTGGATTTCTGTAATACTGGATAGCTCAAAATACTAACATGCAAACTGAGAATGCAACATTTATATACTGATAATGAAACATTCGAAAATTGAGGCATGTATGTATATATCTGAAATAATTGACCTAACATGTGTGGTTCATGAACTAAAAGAACTACAGAGCTAGGGTTCTGAATTTATGAAGGAATCTACGCAAAACCATACTAAAATCATGATAATCTTATTAGGAAGATTAAACCAACTAATTCACAATGATCTACTGAAATTCTAGAACCCCTAGGTCTAGATAATATTAAGGGAATCAAGAATCTGACTGAATTCTACGGACCTAATGGGAGAAAGGAACCCACTAATGAAATCGCATACACCTGGTGAATAATTTCACGGATAAATCTTTCAATTTCGGGCTGAAACTTGTATCTTGTTTTAGAAGCTCTTGTACTTCTGACACTAAATCTTGGGTGGTAGTTTAGTTTCTGCATTTAGTACTTATGAAAGACTTAGTTGTTAGGATATTCTACCAGTTGCTTAGTTTTTCCTTTATTAATATTGAATTGAATTGGTAAAGGTGTTGGATTGGCTTACCTATCGGTTGGGAACATAGGTGCCATCACGACTTGTGATTTTGGGTCGTGACATTCACAAAGCTTCAAAATGTTCCCAATCTAACAATTATACAATATTCGTAAGCAAACAAATTTGTAGACACTCATATTACTACACGTCTAACCTAGACCAAAAACTCATCAAATTCTATAACCAAGCTCCTAATTTTGGTGCCAACTAATATGTCGCATATTATATTTCCTAAAATTCAAGCTTAGGTTAAGTCTTAATTCTTTCAAAAACATAATTATAATGGTGTTTATATAATAAAATATACCTAATGTTTAATTACATATACCAATATATCAAAACTATGATCTTAATGCGATAAACAAATAAATTAAGAACTAATTCCACCAATTAGCGATATCAATAAATGCATTGCGAACATAAATGATTTGCTAATCAACCATTGGCATGCTTTCCCACTGGTGGCCTTAAATCTTGTCCCCCAAAAGTTGAAGAAATGCTAACAATAAAGGTAATTCAACTCAATATTGACATCCTAATACTAATTCCTTTTCTCCATTCAATAATATAATAATAATAATAATACTTATATATGTAGCAATTACATTTGCACCCGCATAAATGGTAAGTTCATTAAATTCCTTACCTTCAGTGTCGACCTTCGCTATGACGCCGCAAACAAAATTGTGTAGGCTGATTTCTTTCTTTCTTCTTTCAATAAAATAATTAGGTATTAAAAGTGGCAAATCCTAGTAACTTAATTTAATATATGGGTCAATGGTAAAGGGTATTAAATAAATTATAGACTTGGCCCATTAACTATCAACTATATTATTTATTTAATAAATATCCGTTAAGTAAATAATCCTAGTTACTAAATATTACAAAATTTCCATTTAAAATTTTACGGGAAGAGTCAAAATAGCCCTAGTGATCAAAACGACCTAACAAGTCATTATCCTCTTTTTACTCAAATCAGTTAAATTCCATTCAAAAAAAAAAGATTTTTTTATTTTTCAAACGTTTATCTCTCCTCTCAATTTTTTCTGTAATTTGTCGTCAGTCACAACTAGTTTCAGTTGATTTTTATCCAATAATCTTCATTAGTGTTGTAATGGACGGATTCTTATCAATATTAATAAAACATGGTGGTAGATGGGATCCTTCAGGTTGATGTTCTTTGTAATTTTTTTATTTGTATTGTTATACGACTCAAGCGTAACAAAAATAATTAAGAACAATGATACTGAAAAGGAAGTTTTCAGATTTTTGTTTTGTATAATAGAATTTAATTGTGATGTTTTTTGTATGAACACTCTCCTTTTTTAGATTACATAATATTTGTTTGAAAATGCAAAGATTTTGGTATGAATTCTTTTTTAATTTATGGTTTCTGGTAAGAAATAAATTACATAGAATTTATTTCTAATTGGTATACTGGTCATACCACTTTTTTGTACAATTTTGGACTTATATTTGAATGAATTATGTATACTGGTTAGTAAATATTATTCAGATTTTGTTTATGTATAATAGTTTTAACTATGGCGTATGAACATTGCATAAAATTAATATAGATTTTTGATGAACATTCACTTTTTGTATGTTTCTGGTTAAAAAAATAACTTATTTTTTAAAAAAAATTTGTATACTAGTTATACCTTGTTGGTACGATTTTGGCATTATATTGGAATGAATTTCGTATACTATTTATCTAATAAAATGTCAGCAGTATTATTAATATTTTGGTATGATTCTTGTATAAAAATTGACGTAAATTTTGTATGTAATTACTATAATAGTAAGATCAAATTTATATGTAAATTTATAGTTTTTATGGCGCGAATCTGCTATGATTCAATTTTTTTACTTGGCATTATATTGGTTGGAATTGTGCATAACAGTGGAATGAAATTGGTATACTGTTTATTTAATAAAAGATATAATTGCTAGTTATAAACTGTATGATTTCGTATTCTTTTTTGCAAGAATTTGGTAAGAATCAGTGTTTACTTTTGGCATGAAATATGTAACACCCCGTATGCTAGAACTACCAAAATGCGGATTTTCAGAGTTGCAACTGCAACCCACGGTTGCCACCCACAGATCGTTGGGTGACCCACGGCCCGTGCTGGTGGTCCGTGGATGGCCACCTGCGACCCATCCCCCAGAAGCCTCAGAAAATTGGCCAAGGGTAGACCCTCGCCAGGACCTACGGACCGTAGGTTAGACCATGATCTATCATTTAGGGCCGTAGGTCAGACCCCCAATTTAAGCTCCCATTCGCCAAACGACAGCTGACCAGCACGGACCGTCGGTCCATCCACGGTCGGTCGATTCCGTCCGTCGGTGGCACCCGACAACAGTTAAGTTAGGGGCTTTTTGGTATTTTCCTTATGTGTTGGACCCCTAAACTAAGTCGTTTAACCCCTAAACTACGTAGTTTTGGTGAGTTTTAGCCTAGCAACTTACTTAGAACCTACCCTAGTCAATTCTTTCTCAAGAAATCGATCAAACTAGAGAAAAAAATGAGAAATAGTCGAGCAACCCAAGTTCAAGAACGCAACCTGCTTCATTCCAACTTTTTATTACTTTTGAATTAAAAGGTTCTGGTAATTTTGTAAAATATAATTTTCTTATTTCTTTACTTTTTTTGTGCTATATGTTCCTTTATAATAGTATTCCCTAAATGCACATGTATATTCATCTATATAACACATATTACATATTGCTAGTTTTGTCATTAGATTCCGGTAGCATCTATAAGCAAGTCTATATCTAAAGAGTCCATCCCCGTCGAATCAAACGAACTAATCGGAGATCTACACTGTCTGTCATACAATTCCTCAAATGGGGCCATCTAAATACTGGAGTGATAAATATTAATGTAGGCAAACTCTGGTAAGGGAAAATGTTGATCCCATCTAGCACCAAAATTGATCACACAAGCTCGAAACATATCTTCCAACACCTGAATCGTCCGCTCGAAATGACTATCTCTCTAAGGATGAAAAGTCGTTCTCATATCTAATTGAGTACCCAAACCATGCTGTAATGCTTTCCAGAAATGAGAAATGAATAATCAACCTCGATCAGATATAATAGAATTCGAAACTCCATGTAATCGCACAATCTGACTGATATATAACTTGGCTAACTTATCCGCTGTATACTTCACCCGAACCGGAATAAAGTGGGCAGACTTGGTGAGCCTGTCAACAATAACCCAAATGGAGTCATAACCACCCACTGTGGTAGGCAAACACACAACGAAGTTCATAGTGATCCGCTCTCACTTCTAAGTAGGAATATGCATCCTTTGAAATACACCATCGGGACACTGGTGCTCACACTTGACCTGTTGGCAAGTCAAACACCTAGAAACAAAGTCTGAAATATCCCTCTTCATCCCACACCACCAGTAATGTTGACTCAGATCATGATACATCTTTGCCGCTCCCAGATAGATGGAATATCGAGAACAATCGGCCTCCTCAAGAATCAATCTAATCAACTTACCCGTCTTAGGCACTCAAATCCTGCCTCCGATCTTCAAGACACCACCAAAATCAAAGACACCCTCCTTGGCTTCCTCGCTCAAGACTTTGTCTCGAATAAGACATAACTTCTCATCATCAAATTGGTGCTCACGGATCAGCTCAACTGAAGAAGATCGAGCCTCAATAAAAGCAATCATCCCATCTCTTTCCTCTGAAATCTGCAATCCGGAAAGACTGCTAGCTAACATCTGAACATCTCTAGCGAACGGTCTCTCCTCAATACTAAGCGCTGCAAGACTTCCCATGCGAAGAGTCTTCCTACTAAAAGCATCGTCCATGACATTGGCCTTCCCCGGATGATATAGAATGGTCACATCTTAGTCCTTCAGCAACTCAAGCCATCTACGCTGCCTTAAGTTCAATCCCTCTAACTTAAGATGTACCGAAGACTCCGATGATCGGTGAATATCTCGCAATGCACCCCATACAAATAGTAACACCATAACTTAAGTACAAAGACCACAACCGCCAACTCCAAATCATGAGTAGGGTACATCTTTTTATGTGTCTTCAACTTCCTAGAAGCATAAGAAATCACCTCCCTCTTCTGCATCAATACACCACCCAAACTGACTCCTGAAGCATCATAATATACAGTAAAGTCCACATGCTTCTCTAGTAGAGTCAACACAGGGGCCGAAGTTAACAAGGTCTTGAGCTTTTGAAAGCTCTCCTCATGGACATCAGACAACTAAAAACCCACACCATGTCGAGTCAATCTACTCAATGGAGCTGCAATAGTAGAGAAACTCTGGAAAAAACATCGATAATAGCATGCCAATCCCACAAAACTCTAAATCTCGGTAGGAGAAGCAGGTCCCATCCAACCTCTAATTGCCTCAATCTTGGCCGAATCTACTTTAATACCATCCTTGGACACCACGTTTCGCAATAATGCCACAAAATTAAGCCAAAACTCGCACTTTGAGAACTTAGCATAGAACTTCTCTTCCCTCAACCTCTGAAGTACAGTCCTCAAGTGTCGAACATGATCCTCCTCAATCCTAGAGTAAACCAAAATATCACCAATGAAAACAATCACAAAAGAATCAAGATATGGTCGAAGCACCCCGTTCATCAAATCCACGAATGTTGCAGGGGCGTTAGTCTACCCAAAGGACATCACTAGAAACTCATAATGCCCATATCGAGTCTGAAAAGATGTCTTAAGGATATCTGATGCCCTAATCTTCAACTGATTATATTCGAACCTCAAATTAATCTTAGAGAACAATGATGCTCCTTGTACCAGATCATATAAGTCATCGATACGCAGAAGAGGATATTTATTCTTCACTGTTACCTTGTTCAATTGTATATAACCAATGCACATCCTCAGAGTCACATTCTTCTTCTTCACAAACAACATAGGCACACCCTAAGGTGACACACTAGGGCGAATAAAACCTTACTCAATAAATCCTGCAATTGATCCGTCAACTCTATTAGAGCCATATGGTATGGAGGAACAAAAATGGGTTAAGTGGCCGACTCCAAATCAATAGCAAAATCAGTATCCCTATAGTGAGGAACACTTGGAAGATTAGAAGGAAATACAGCGAGAAACTCCTGAACCATGGGAACATAATCCATGGGAAGTGGTTCGACACCAGTGTACTGAATAAAAGCTAAGTAAGACAAACACCCTCTCTCCACTAATATGTGAGCACGGATGAAGAAGATGACCTTGATAGAATAAGAGCCACAAGTCCCCTCATACTCAACCCTAGGAATACCAGGCATTGCTAAAGTTACCGTCTTAGCATTACAATCAAGAATAGCATGATAAGAAGAAAGCTAATTCATACCCAAGATAATATCAAATTCTACCATCCCCAGAATAATTAAGTCTACCTAAGTGTCATACCCCACCAAAGAAACAAGACAGGATTGATACACTCGATCCACCACTAAGGGCTCACCCACAAGTGTAGAAACGTGAATAGGTACAAGCATGCTATCACATATCATATCAAATTCAACAGCAAAATATGTAGACATATAAGAGAATGTAGACCCCGGATCAAACAATAAAGATGCGTATCGATGACATACTGGGATGATACCTATAATAATAGCATCAAAAGTCTTTACCTCAGATCTCTTCGCGAAAGTATAACAGTGGGCCCCTACAACTTGGGTGGTACCTTTACCCCCACTCTGTTGAGCTGCACAACTGCTACTAGAAGCTCTACTACCTCTACCTAACTGAACTCTGCCTCAACCTCTACCCTGCGGTACTAGTGGTCTAGTCTCAAATAAAGAATTAGGTTGGGGTCCTCCACGACCCCTCTAGGAAGTACACTGTTACATCAGGGGATCGGGATCTCCACAACTACAACAAAATCTCTAACTCAGGAACTGCTGTGTGAATCCTGAAAACCCACTATAATTGCCTCGCCCTATAGGTCGCTGTTGTGAACCGTACGATTCCTGACCCGTGCTATAAGAACCTTGAGGTATCAGACAACCTCGAATGTCGGCATATATGCATGAATGGGTCCTCGATGCTGAAACGAACCAGCCCCGTATGTGATCCCTTGCCACCAGATGAGTCACCATGAAACTGACCTAATGTACAGGCCCTCTTAGGGTCCCTAAATTCCTCTCTCCCCATCAATTTTACCTCTTTGGCGGCGCTCACAATGGACTGAAAGGAAACCCCTTCTCGAGATGCCCTAGACACAGTCAATCTGATAGAGAAAGTCAGTCCCCTCACAAATCTACGGATCCCCTCTGTCTCGTCTGAAATAATGGCCAAAGCATGCCCAGACAATTGGCAAAAATGATCCTCATACTCTGTAATAGATAATTTGTCTTGTCTTAGATTCTCAAACCTCAAATGTCTCTCCTCTCTCATGCTCCAAACGATAAAACAATCATGAAAGTCACTGAAAATGTAACACCCCGTATTCGAAACAAAACAAAAATGCCGATTTTGAGAAGTTACAGGTGCAACCCACAGTTGCCATCCATGGACCGTAGGTTAGACCACGACCCGTGCTGGTGGTCTGTGGTTCACCACTGCAACCTCTCCCCAAATCCAACTCAGAAAAATCGATGAAGTCCGTGGATCGAGGCCCCCTTTACCCAGCCTCTGAGGCAAACGATAGCCGACCAGCATAGAACGTCATTTGATCCACGGTGTAGGTCTGACCGTAGGTGAGGGTTAGCAGTCAGTTAGAGGAAAATTGTTGATTGGGTCAACTTCAAATAGTCATAACTCTTAGCACTAAAGCAATCATGTGTCCCATGACTATGATATGATAGATAACTGAATCCTCTTTCCAACGACACCGAGTTTGCTAAAATCCGATCTCGGAGAAATGAGTTATGCTTGTTTTAGTGAAGCCCTATTGGGCAGACTTGACCTACGACCCCAATCTACCCTCCGTAGGCCCGTAGGTCCTATCCGTCGGTCACTCCGACAATAGTTAAGTCAGGGGTCTGTTGTTCTTTTCCTATTTAGTTAGATCCCTAAGCTACATCGTTTAGACCTTAAATTATGAGGTTTTAGTCAGTTTAAGCCTAGAAACATAACTAGAACTTACCTAAGTCAAATCATTAATCAAAACATAGAAAATTAGGGCATAAGGGGAGAAGCGAAGTCAAGAACCCAAGTTTAAGAACGCAGCAAGTTTCTTCAGTTCCAGCCCAGAAATCAAAGGATTTCTCCATGAAATTCGTCACCAGGTATGTGGGATTTCACTAGTGGGTTCCTTTCACCCATTAAGTCCCTAGTTTTCAGTCAGTTTCTTGATTCCCTTATTATGACTAGACCTAGGGTTTCTTGAATGTTAGAATTATTGGGTTCTTAGCTGTTAAAATGATCCAAATCAGATTAGTATGTTAATATTCAGTTTATTGCATAAATTTCATAACCCTAGCTATTTATTTCTTTAGTTCTTGAATTACACATGCTAGGTAAGATATTTCAGTTAGTCAGATATACATGCCTTATCAGTTTAATTGTTGCATACTCAGTTTGCATGTTTAGTTTGAGCTATCCAGTAACTCACATAAATTCAGTCATATTGTGTTAATCACTTAATCCATTGGGAATAGCATAATACCTAGTTGGACTAGGGTTCAGCGTACCCAAATAGTCCCAGAACTACTAGCCACGTAGGTTGTAAGTCCCCTCTGTGGGCATCATTTCAGTGATCACACCAGCATGCCTCTATATTTCTAGCAGGGTATATTGGGTCCTCTCGATGGGGCATATACATCGAACTCTACATTTAGCTCATGTTGTTTTATTATCGATTATTAGTAGCTCCCATAGTTCAGTCAGATTCTATTGCATTGACCATTTATCAGTATATCCAATATTCAATTTCAGCATGTTATAAATTGGTCGCTGCATTCAGTTATCTCAGCATTCAGTATCTTTGTCATGTTTAGATTATATCTTTGCTTAATTGCTTTGTTCAGTTATATGTTATTTTAGCGGTATTCTATCCTTCATGCTCAGAACCTATCAAGTACTGACGCATACTCTGCGCTGCATCTTCTTGTAATGTAGGTTCAGGCTTTCGGTATCCAGATCACGCGTAGATCGGTTCCCGATCTCTAGTTCAGCAAAATCAGTGGTGAGTCCTCATTCTCGAGGATAATAGTCATTAGTTTCTTTTCAGTATTTTTACTCCTTTAGTTTCAGTTTTGCTAGACTTAGATAGGGCCTGTCCTAGCATTTCTAGTTAGTTATAGGCTATTTTCAGACATAGATAGATTCAACTTAGTATTGAGTTAATATCTTCCTTGTATTAAACTCATCAGTTTTCATATATCTCAGTTATAGTTTATGGGTATTCCCTATCTTTTCATTTTGTTTATGATTATATCTTTCGCACAATTTCTATTATTCAATTTATATTTAGTATGCTCAAGATCATGCCAGCAGGGTTAACTTGGGATAACTTGTGGTTCTAGGTCCCGTGTCCGCGTCCTAGGGTAGCTTGGGGTGTGACGGGAATTATCTCCCAAGTCATGGAAAGAAATCCAACTAGCAAAGACCCCGAATAAACTCTCCACCGCTCTTTCGTTGGCCCATGAAGCTAGAGTGTAGCATATTGAACCCCATATGACTCAGCTAATCCAACCACCTCTAGCAACTCTCGGCATATAGTCAGAAACTCATGAGCATACTCACTCTTCCCACCCTGAAACTAAGATGGGTCCATCTTCCAGAATTTCCCATTCGTGCGTGGCTCATCCTCTGTCAGAATGATCGGAGGTGCAACTTGGCCCCGAACTATTGGTGCAAGATCATTCCCAACTATGAGGTCCACTGGTGGCTGCCCCACCGCATCCTGAATAACTGGAGCTTGTTGCTGCTCTTGGGTCTGAGCCCCCTCTCTAGTCTTAGAGTCCTATGATGTGGTGGTCGCACCACCCCTCTGTGTAAAGCTCTCAAGAACACTTAACACACTCGATAATGTATCCTGAAGCAAAGGTTAGGTTGTAGACTCTGGAGAAACCTGGTCCTCTATATCATCACTTGAGGCTCTAGATAGACCTCTCTAGCATAGCCCCTCACTGGTGCTGCTCTACGGACCCGACCTCTAGCCAGTGTAGTTCCACGAGCACGACCTCTAGCTCGGGCTTTACCACTACCCTACTCCTAGCAGGTTCCTTAACAACTGTCTCGGGATGTGCCTCCCCTCTAGCACCAGTAACGGTAGCTCTTGTCCTCATCATCTGTCAAAAGAATATACAATAGCTCAGTACTAGGGAAGGTAACTAGGCACGATGGGAAAGAATGAACAAAAGGAAGTTTCCTAATATTCTTCATAGCCTCTCAAAGATAAGTACTAACGTTTCCGTACCGATCCTAGAGACTCTACGTAAACTCAACTTGTATACACGTGAGACCTATGAACCTGGGGCGTCTGATATCATTTTGTCACAACCCAAAAATGGATATGATGACACTCGTCTTATCCCACCAAGAAAAGTAAGCCTACAACTCTACCATTTCGATAAAGTGCATAAATGAAATAAAAATAGAAGTTTAATAGGAATTACTAATTCGGATAACAAGTCAACTTAACTAAATCTCCAAACCTGATTATCACGTGCATAAACCTCTCATGTAAATACTAGAATTGAAACAAAATCATATATAGGAGTAAGAAGGTCCGCTGAGATGACTAACAACAACCTCACAAATCTCCACAGAAAGCCTCGAAAAAAGAGAGAATAGAAGGTATCACGAAGATCCGGGTTCGTAACCTACAAAAATATAGAAGCAAGGGGTGAGTACCAAATCATATGGTACTCAACAAGTAAACTTCTAAACACAAACTAAGGAAATAGAATACGGGTACTCCTTACACCTTATCCGAACCTCCACAACTACAACCTGCGTAAAACCAATCTAACCTAACAGTTTATTGTCTACATAGAATACAACTCAACAACAACATTTTAACAAATTACATATCCTCAACAACAAACTCAATATTCATCAATCACAAGTTCCACAGAGAAGCTCTCACAAGATTAGCAACACATAAGATCAAGTTCAGCAATGATAAAAATGTGCAATGCAATAAAATGCAATGTCAATTATAGTGATGCTGCCTGACCGAACGATACACACCCGTTGTCTCTCAGTCGGGACCCATGGGGGACATATCTGTTGATGCATTCGTCGTGGCGCTCAACACTACCCTCGATAATAAAATCTATCGCGGCGTGCGACACATCCCTCGATAATAGAATCGTCGCAGCATGCGAATGTCCCTCAAAATATAGTATCTGTCGCGGTGCGCGACACATCCCTCGAAATAGTATATCCTCTTTAATTTCTTATTATTCCTCAATTTACATAACAATTATCACAATCATGTCTCATAACCAATGCAAATGACATATTCACACAAATAATGAAGAGATGACCATTTTCATAACAATACACAATTCACAACAACACAACTGTGATACATCAACAATTAATCAATAAGCCTTTCAAATTATTCTCAAACATCACACAACAATAATTAATCACATTACCTTTTATTAGCCTTTTTTTCCTTCATTAGAATTATACACATGGACAAGTCAACCCATCACCAATTCCCATTACACCCCAACAGATACCACATGGAAATACACGATTCTATGTACTTAATAAGGGTTTAGAAATTCACTTGCCTCAATCAATCAACAATTCACTCCGGGACTTGAGCCTTCCCTTTTCGTTGAGCTTCCAAATCAATGCAATCTATTCAAGTCCATAATCACAATAAGATTTTGAAACTAACAACACTCACATTAATATAGGTTCGGCCTAGACCCAAAAACTCACCCAAATTATAATCTAGTTCTTAAATCTTGATGTCAATTAACATGCCAACTCTTTCAATTTTTACAAATTTCAAGCTTAGACTTAAGTTCCAATTTATCCAATATCATAAATGTGCTAATATTCATATAATATAATACACCTATTATTTAATTAGATATTTCAATATTATTAAAACTTTATTTATGAGTTAACTGTAACAATAAAGTAAAAGAAGGACCCTACAATTAGTGACAAACCTATATCTTAGATCGGTAAACGAAACAACCAGTCATCTGTACTCCAAACACTATCATATAACTATTGAAAAAATTTATGTTGTATAAGGCACACAAACTGTCAGTTGTGTGAGGCCTCTTTTGATTGCCACTTGTATATAGTGGGACCAATACTTATTTCCCTACGTTTTCTTTTCCAATTAAAATTTTTCTTTTACTTTTTCTTTCTTACTTGCATTTTTTTTTCTTGTTAATTCTTAGTGTAAATTTTCTTTTTTATTTTTTGTTTTAATAAAGAAACATTGAAACTCACCCACGCTATCTAATATACATTTTATATATCTATTATTATTTATTTAAGGGGAAATTAAAGTAATATGTCGAAAATAATTGAATTTTTTTTGGATGAATTCAAGAAAATTGAGGATAGTGGAACTAAAATAAATAAATTAAACTTTCTTCAATAAAGTTAAAATTCATGTCATAAACCAATTGAACTACTAAAATTCAATCGACATTATTTATTACACTTAAATATATAATTTAATTTTAATTATTTAAATTTTAGTCATTAATTTATTTTTTGAGATTTAATTTTAATCACTCAATTCTTAGTTATCAAATATGTTTTTATTTTTGTTTATGTTTAATATTAATAATAATGTATTAATGATATCAAACACTCAATTATCTTTTCTTTTTCAGAAAGAGAATAGTGTCTCGCAAGGCACAAGATGTGACTCTTGATGCGGGTGGTGTGCTCAGTTTTACGGAAAGAGTTTGTGTTCCTCAAGTAGATTACTTAATTCAGAAGATGTTGATAGAATCCTATGGTTCGCGATATTCCCTTCATCCATGTTTGACCAAGATGTACCGAGATTTGAAACAACTTTATTGGTGGCTTGGCATGAAGAAAGACATAGTTGAGTTTGTGGCTAAGTGCCAAAATGTCAGCAGGTAAAGTATGAGCATCAAAGGCCTGCAAGTTTGGTTCAGCGAATACCAATCCCTGAATGAAAGTGGGAAAGGATAGCTATGGATTTCATGGTTGGTCTCCCCAAGACCTTGGGGAAGTTTGAATCCATTTGGGTGGTGGTTGACAGACTAGGTAAGACAGTCCACTTCATTCAAGTCAGAGTAGACTATAATGCTCAATAGTTGGCAAAGGTTTATGTGAAGGAGATAGTGAGGTTGTATGGGGTGCGCCTTTCCATCATCTCGGATCGTGGTACATAGTTAACATCCAAGGTTTTGGGAAAATTGCATGAGGAATTGGGTACTCAACTCACTTTTAGCTCAGCCTTCCATCAACAGACGGACGGGCAGTCAGAGAGAACTATTCAATTGTTAGAGTACGTGTTTAGGGCATGTGTGATTGACTTTGGAGGGCATTGGGATAAGTTCCTACCTTTGTGTGAGTTATCCTATAATAACAGGTACAACTCCAGCATTGACATGGCACCATTCGAGGCACTTTATGGGAAGGGATATAGATCACCCATAGGGTGGTTTGATGCTGGAGGTGTGAAACCTTTAGGGGTTGATTTGGTGAAAGATGCTAAGGATAAGGTGAGAAGCATCGAAGCTAAGCTTCTAGCAGCCCAGAGTCATTAGAAAAAGTATGCAAACCCTAAGGTAAGGGACATGACATTTCAGGTTGGTGAGCAAGTTCTTCTAAAAATGTCACCCATAAATGGGGTAATGAGATTCGGCACGAAGGGAACGCTTAGTCCTCCATACATTTGGCCATTTGAGATTCTTGATTGTGTAGGGCCAATGGCTTGTATGTTGACTTTACCGCCTAGCCTATCTTGATTCCATCCTGTGTTTGATGTGTTCAACAAGTATCGTGGAAACCTGTTGCAATTCTTGATCGCGATGTCCGGAAGCTAAGGACCAAGGAGATAAAGTTTGTAAAAGTTCAATAGAAGTATCGTCTGGTATAGGAAGCTACTTGGGAAACCGAGAAGGACATGCGAGACAAGTATCCCTAATTATTTGATGATTTAGGTACTACTATACTCTTGTCCTAGCCAGTTCTCCTAGTGTATCACTAGGGGACGACTGATGGGTAAATTGGTATCTATTGTAATGAATTGTTTCTGTCGTTATGGAAAAGCCAATGTGGAAGGAATTTGGGGTAGAAAACTTCTGAGTAGTAACTTGGAAATTTCCCGCCTAGGCCAAACTTTAATGAAATTTGAGCCAGGTAAGGTGTAGGGAAATCCGGTAATGGATGGGGGATTTAATTATGAGTTTGATTATGTGAGTAGATATCCAAGACATTAAGGAGCCTGTACGGCTTTACATAATCGAATTCGGGTGAGTAGAACTCTCAAAACTGATCTTGGCGTGAAAGGGTAGTTTTAGAACGTCAAGGTTTGAAGGTGTGTTGCAAAATGGGAGCTTGAAACTCAAATTTTGAGTTTCTATCTTCGTGCAAGCCGCTTGGGAAGGATTAATCCCACCATGGTAGGGCCGCTGTGGCAGGATGCGGCACACTATGGCGGGCCAGTCGCGACTTAAACCAGGAAAAAACCCCAAAAAGTTATTTTCTACAAAATCTTGTTCATATGAGCTAAGGGACGACCTAGGGCAGTTTCTCATCAAATTTCCATGAATTCTCGCACCAAAGATAAGCTAATTACTCCTCTAATCCGTATTTCGATTCTTAGAACTTAGAATTCTTGTTAATTATCATTGGGGGAGGGTTTTGGCCTCAAGTTAATGGTGGGAAAAGCCCTAGTTGAGCACTCAAATCATGTGTTTGGCCTTGGGTTGATATTTTGTTATAATCCCGGTAAATTAGACATTTTTTATTGATCCTTGCATTAATTAATTGTTTTAGACCAAGAATAAGCTGAAAGACTCCGGAAAGGGAAGGTTCAAGTGTCTTAGGAGTGTCCAGGCTTGGTTTTGAGGTAGATGATGGTTCGACTTCCCGTTGTGTTATATATGCCTATTAGTTGCTCCATTTTATGCATGTATGTGAATAGGGAACATGAATCAAATCTAATGAAATGAGTAAGTATGAACAATTACATGCCATGAACCTGTTACTTGATTGTGTGACTAGGTGTACAATTCATTATGGATGTGATTGTGACTGTGGTTGTGCTGACTGGACTGAGTGTCATGTTCCGACACATAAATTGGTTCCGACACATATATTGGAGCGGGTGTCATGTTCCGATACATATATATTGGATCGGGTGTCACGTTCCGACACACTAACAGTTAGGGTGTGGATTCCATGCAAGGACAATTTGTTACTACTACATTCATACCTACCTGTCATTGATATTGGGGAATTGTATATTTCTCCTAAAATGATAATTGAATTATGCATCTTGTATATGTGTGTTTACTGTGTTGTAATTATTTTCTTATATTTCACTTACTAGAGTAGTCGTGTGATCCTATCAGTACACCGTTGTTTCGTGTACTGATACTGAACTTGATCTTTCTTTGTTGGTACATGGCATCCTTAGGCGGCTACTGACAGACCCCCAACAAGGAGATCATTGGCAGAGACCAGATTCGAGGGTGAGCTAGTTCTTTCAAGTTGTCATGGATCCATCATTAGATTAGTCCATTCCTTTTGGACACAAACTATATATTCAGACTTTTACTTATGTTTAGTTTTTTGGGTTGCACCCCCTTTTTCTTAAACTTGTTGATTAGTAGAGTTTTGGTTCAATGACTTCCACGTCTAGGGATTGAATTTCCGCGAGGTTTATGCTTGGTTGTTTTTGTTAAATCTTCGTAGTTTATTGGAACTCAGTACTTAATTCATCATTTAAATCTTCTTTCGTATCTTTAAATGGTTTAGTTTCTTTAAGTTGCTTAGTCGGGTTGTGGTAGTGTTTCTTCCACTGGAGGGTTAGTGTGAGTGTCAATTACGGTGGTCTGTGTCGTGATAATATCTCATTGAAATATTTAACTATTATCAAATCAAAGAAATTAAGAAGCATACAATTTTTACCACCTTATAAGACATATCACATGAATAAAAGAAATTAAAACATACCTTTGAAAGACTAGCAAATAAACTTTCAGTATAATAATTTTTTGGGAAAATTGTATAAAATAACAAACTATTAATTCAAATTAAATGCTATAGCCACAATTTATTTTAATTGTAATTTGCAGGAAACATCCCTTTTTTTTGCCATCTGAATAAGTATACAATTAGCCATTTTATACAGTTCGGTATAAAATGTGTTTGTGTTTGTATAAAGCAACAGAAAAGTCTATATACAAATACAAATACATATATTTTCGTCCTATACACTTATAATTATATAAATATAAATCTTATTATACAAATTACAATGTATAAATGAATTTTTACAAAACTGAACAATTTATATAAAATTGGAGTTTGTAGTGAATTATACAAATCAAAAGCTCCATAGCAAACATAAAATTTACTACGGAGCACAATTATGCAAACTATAGCTAAAACATACAAATATGATTTTTATGTTTGCTATATGTGAATGTTGTTCAATTTTTTTTAGTATTTGAATATTGTATTTGGGTGACGACTGGAGCAGTTTTTTTTAATTTTTTTTTTTAGTTTGCAGTTTCTTTAAAAATATTTTGAACTTTTGTGATGCTTAATGAGTTAGTTTACACATTTTTAAAAATTTTAATTTAATTGTTTCTTCTTTTTATTTTGGAATTTCAAATTATTTATTTTTAGTTATTTGTAAACTAAATTTTTAATAAACTTTTATTTTTGAATCAAGCATTTTGATTAATTGTTGATCAAATCAAAGTTGAGTACATTGAAATGACCCAAAAAGTTCTTAAAAATGTGCTTCGGAAGTTACCGGAAACTTGTTTCGCTATATATAAAAAAATCCGTTTCGTTTTTCAAAAATCCGACTTCATATTCTTGTTTAGGGGGTCAAATTGAGTGGGAAATGGGTCTAACCCAAATTT
>JAJOOD010028142.1:0-23655 GCA_029582525.1 Solanum tacnaense | reverse complement strand
TATAATCATTAACATTATCATGTTCATCATCTTCAGGTAATTCCTCATCAAAATTACCAAACCTTCTTTGTAAATGTTCATGATAAGGATCTAATCCACTATTACTATCAATATTAAAAACAGTTTCATCAACATGCGTATAATCATCAGTATTTATTCTTAATTGAGAAGTTTTTTTAGTTTTAGATTGAGAAGTACTACCGCTTTTTTTATCTTTCTTGGATTTTGAGCTCCATAAATTAGTGATCGAATCAACTATGGTTGTTTTACCCTTGTCAACATTGTTTTTACAGGAATTCATATTCAAATATAAAAAAGTGAGTAAATTATATATAATACGAAAATGTAATGCAAAATTTTAAACAAATAAATAACTAAATAAGTAGAGACTAGAGATTAATTACTCACAAAATAAATAATTAAATGCAAACAAATATATAACTAAATAAAAAGTGAGTTGGAACGAATGTACCAAACGTCTACTTAAAAAAGTAGACGTGTATGACTGGAAGCC
Organism: Solanum tacnaense; assembly: GCA_029582525.1. Classification (NCBI taxonomy): domain Eukaryota; kingdom Viridiplantae; phylum Streptophyta; class Magnoliopsida; order Solanales; family Solanaceae; genus Solanum; species Solanum tacnaense. The sequence goes on along the minus strand of JAJOOD010028142.1, from coordinate 23,141 downwards.
GAAAATTGAAAGTTGAATTTTGAAGCTCCAATTTCCAAAGACCAAATTCGTAATTTTAACGAGAATAAGAGAATTTAGGGAGTAGAGAGTAGAGAGAGTAGAAGATATTTTTGTGAGTGAAAAGAATGAAAGATTAGGGGTATTTATAGTTTAAAAAAAAGGATGAAAATGTAGTTTTAAGAAGGTTAGGGTATTAAAAAAAGTTTGGGGGTAGGGAGGGTGTAAAGGGGAGTTATTGGGGTGAAAGAGCCGTTAGTGGGGCCCAAAACCCATTGCCCAACGGCTCTCAACAGCTATAATTTAAAATTTATGATTACAAAAACAAAAAACTGAACGAACCGGACCGGAACCGGGACTAACCGGACCGGTAAATCCCAGTTTCCGTCCCGTTACCCCTCCCAGACCGGTACAATACCGGATCGAATCGGTACTATCCAGAACCGAGACGAAACCGATAACGGACCGGAATGGACCGGAACCAGTACCGGTACCTCCCGGTTCCGTTGCCACCCTTAATCAACATACAACAATACCAACAATATAGAAAGGAACCCTAACTAGAATTAGGGATTCATCTTCACAATTGGGGGAAACCTGGGGGATTCATAGATGAAAGGAATCCATGAATGAATAAGTCATCATACCTTGATTATAAGTCCTAGAAAGCTTGAAACAATGGAGTCTTGACCTAGCTTGACCCTCTTCTTCTTCTTCTTCTTTCTAGAGAGAGGATTTTTTAGAGAGAATTGGGTTTCTTTTGGGAGTTTAGAAAAAATGATTTTGGAATGACTAAATTAAGGGTCGAAAGTCTTTATATAGGTGGTCTAAGTAAGGTTAAAACAACACCACTTAAACCCTAATTAAATCAGGAATGACCCCTTAGTCCCTAACTTAACAACTTAAAATCACACACCGCCCCCACCCACGAGACCCCACCCACGAGACCCCAACCACGAGGCATGGATTGACCCACGGCCCGTACTGGTTGGGCATGGGTTGGGTTCTGAGGGTTGGCAAAGCAGGCTAGGGACCTACGACTCCATCCACGAGACATAGGTCCTCCCCGTGGACACTGCCTTAGGCAGATTCTTGGGGGAGCTTTCCCACGCTGCCCAACTACGGAGCGTAGCTCTCCCCATGAGGCATGGGTGGCCTCGTGGTCACTGTCTTGGGCAACCCCCCCTTATCAAGGTCCCATGATTGGTCCTTGAGGGGTTGTACCTTGACGTCCTAACATAACAACCTATATTTTAAGGTATGGGGAGGTACATTCATGACTCTAACCCTCACGTCAATCTCGAATTTAGCCTACTAGTTTCGAAGGTGTTACAATATCTCCCCCTTGGGAACATTCATCCTCGAATGACAATTTAGGCACTTCTTAAGGTCACGACTCTAAACTAGCAACACATCATGCATACAACTCATCCAAATGCACATAAACAAAGGAGGAACTTCAACTCCAAGCTAAACTTACTCAATGCAACACAAGGACGTAGGAACTGCATCTAACAACCTAAAATGCAAGAAATACAACATCTACTCATGTTCAAGGAGGAACTACCATCACCGAACCAAAACATGAAACCAAAACATGCTCAACACACTATCATGGAGCTCATATGCAATTTACTCTCAAAACGCATTCATTTAAGGAGGAATCTCTCAACTTCGAACTGAGGCATGCTCATATATTCATCTCATGAAGTCAAATAGGAAACTCATACCCAATGCACAACAATATGAGGAAAGTCAATCATATAAAACTCATTTCTTTCAAAACATAAGCTTTCATGAATATGCATAACTTAAGGAGATCATGGAACACATAAAACACACATGACTTCACATAAAGAACAAAATCATGAAGAACTTATCATCTTAATGCTAAAGGAGGAATACAAGGAAAAAGGATGAGGATATCGGGACATCTTATTGGCCTCGGCCTCCTTAGTAGCATCCTCACCTAAAACCCTCACTAAAAGGTCACACCTTAACATTTTCAGGGAAGTAACTTCTGTGTTCTCCTATTTCTTAACTTGTCGGTCTAAGATTCCTACCGGTATTTCTAAATTAGAGAAATTCTCATTAACTCCCAACTCTTCTTAAGGAACTTATGAATGTCGGACCTCCAACACCCTTCTATATCAAAGAGACATGGAAAATCGGACACACCGGTGCCACTCATTAAGCAACTCTAGTTCACAAGCAACCTTACCAACTCCACTCAACATTTCATATAAGCCTACAAAACCAGGACTAAACTTCCCAAACTCACTACAACTCTTCAAGATGAGAATTTCCAGCCAATCCAAATCATGAATCATCAAGGAACCTTAACTACCTCGCTATCTAAGCACATCATCTCCCCCTTGGGAGTAAGCCTATACGGACTCTTCTAAACATCATTTCTTTCAATTCTAAGGTCGGAGCAAGTCATCACTAAGCTTTCACATTCATCACACAAGATGACTCTAAACAATGGTAAATTACACTTCTACCCTTTTAGAAGAGTCTACTTACTCAACACATCTAGGCATTACTTAAACACCCTATTCATCAAATCTATCCACATACCCCAAAACTCAAAATGGTCAAGTAGGGTTCTACCATCAATATCATAAAACAACAATGAAGCCTATTCATACTAAAGACAACTTCAAAGTTTAACTTATCAAGTCACAAAAGATCAAACATTACCGGAATCTAGTAAAACATAAAACACATACCGGTAGTCATTAGGAAGAACTTTCTTACCCTCTCTTCTCATAGCCTTTGCCTTTGGACAATCCTTTATTTTGTGACCACTCTCACCACAATTACAGCAACCTCTTTACTGGCCAAACATCTACCCATATGTCTCTTTCAATTCTACTAATTTCGGATCAAGACAATTCTAAGCCATTTCAACCCATATCATCACCTTTGGTGGGATATACCAACCAATCATATCTAGGTATTATCTACACACCCTACTCAAAATGACCATACTTAAGATCAATCTTAAAAGATAACTAACTCTTTGAAGTTGGCCAACACTTGAACTTTTCTCCTTCACCTTAACTAGGTGGTATATGCAACCCTCAAAGTCAACAATAAGACAAAACCTAATCCAAACTTATGGCATAGATTTTCCCCCTTCCACTCTCGGATAGGCTCCTTCGGGAACTAACCAATTTGACTATACGGGTTCTACAATCACATAGGAGCATAATAATAATACTACAAATCCATCCTAAGGATGACATCTAAATCTATCATATCAAGTCCTATGTAGTCACATAGCAATAATTGGCATCACAACCAACATTTTCTCCCTCTCTACTTGTAGCATGAGCGATGTACACTCATTTCAAGTGGGTCCCTTCGAGTAGTCATATCTTGAAGACCATCGGATAAGGAGAAAGACCATGTAGAGTTAAACTCTATGGCATGACTTAGAGAATGAAGAAGCGAAGTTTCCTAAACATCCAATAGCCTCATAATCATAAATGTGGCGCGCTTCACATTTATGAACAAGACTCTACTAGACGGTTTGAGACATCCTAGAACCATTCTAAACCTTGTGCTCTGATTACCAAGTTTGTCACGACCCAGGGGTACCCCCTAGATGTAGAAAGGAATACTCAACCCTGAAGGGTCTCACACAAGCCCCTTAGCATATCATAACATAAAATAATATAAATGATGCGGAAATTTTAAAAAAAAATCCATACAATCGAGGTCTTTTATAAAATCAAACGAAAGTCTATAACACTTTGTCTCAAACCATCTAATACACTTGAATAAATCTTTGGGACGCAGCCCATACAAAAGTTTAACACATAAAAGAATGAAATATAGGAAAGGTGATCAGATCCTCGATGCTATGAGGACTCACCAAGATATGTGAGAAAACCATTCACATTATGTTCATTATGTGTTCATGAGAATATCCTTTCAATCAACAAAACAACATTATCATAATCATGGACTTCACTCTCAAAGTGTTCTTTAAAGCATATACTTGACCTTCATAAAACATGCACAATATCATAATTTTTCCTTTCAAGGGTCAGAAGTCATATCAGTCAACACATGTAGAATTCACTACATTAGACATGGATAATAACATAATTCAAGTAATCAAGTCACTACTTGCATAATATCTTTTACTCATAATATAGGTCATGTGGGTAAAGTCCTTCCACAATAATACCATATACAATTCAACATACATAATAGCTTCACTCTCATAGTCTTAACATTCCTAGTACATTCATATTAGCTTTTACCCTTAAACCCTTAGAAATCACATTCATTCTACAATCCTTACTCTCAAGCAATACTTCACATGGTCATCATATATGCCTAATTCTCAAGACAATCTAACCACATGCTTCATTCTTACACAATTCTAGTCATATATCATTATGTAAACTCAATCTCAACACTACTTAATCATGATCCTTCATATAAGCCCTAATATAATAAATTCATTTCTACAAGCTTTACTTTTAAGCAATTCATACAGGTACTCTAATCTCAAGTAATTCATAAACCAATTCATCAATCTTAAAAGGTGACATCTATGCCCTCAATTTCCTCTTTCATGGCATAAAACCAAACTATATCAATTTCACCCTAGAATCTTAGATTAATCAACAAGACATGTATAATCATACTAAAAGCATGCAATTACATCATAAAAAATCATAAACAACCATTATTCACTCAATTGGATCAACATACAACAATACCCATAATATAGGAAGGAACCCTAACTAGAATTGGGGATTCATCTTCACAATTGGAGGAAACATGGGAGCTTCATGGATCAAAGGAATCCATGAATGAATAAGCCATCATACCTTGATTATAAAGCCTAGCAAGCTTGAAACAATGGACTCTTGACCTAACTTGACCCAGCTTGACCCATTTCTTCTTCTTCTTCTTCTTTCTAGAGAGAGGATTTTTTTGGAGAGAATTGGGTTTGTTTTGGGGGTTTAGAAATAATGATTTTGGAATGACTAAATTAAGGTTATAAGTCTTTATATAGGTGATTTAAATTAGGTTAAAATGACACCACTTAAACCCTAATTAAATCCGAAATCACCCCTTAGTCCCCAACTTAACAACTTAAAATCACACACTACCCCCACCCACGAGACCCCGACCACGGGGCGTGGCTTGACCCACCGCCCGTACTGGTTGGGCATGGGTTGGGTTCTGAAGGTTGACAAAGCAGGCTAGGGACCTACGACTCCATCCACAAGGCGTGGAGCTCAACCACGCTGACCCCAACGGGGCGTGGGTGGCCTCGTGGTCACTGTCTTGGGCAGGCCCCTAGGGGTCCTCCTCAAGGTCCCATGGTTGGTCCTTTAGGGGTTGTACCTTGACGGCCTAACATGACAACCTATATTTTAAGGTACGGGGAGGTACATTCATGACTCTAACCCTCACGTCAAGCTCTAATTTAGCCTACTAGTTTCCTGGGTGTTACACAAACTCAACATAAAACCATATAAAATCATCAATTTATCCATAATAAAACATTATTCAATCATTAAAAATGAATTTGAAAGGAATCCATGAGCTTGGAGTCAAACCCTAACTTTTGGGGAATTACTAGTTTTGAAATTGAATTTGGAGGGACTCCATGGATGAAGGACTACCATACCTTAGATATGAATCTCCACGAAATTGAGTAGAAAAACCTTGCTCCTTGAAACCCTAGGCTCCAACTTCCTTCTTCTTCTTCCTTGAGTTCTAGAGAGAGAATTCTTGGAATGGATGAGTTCTTTTGGGAATTTAGAAGTAATGCTTTGGATGACTTAGTTTAGGGGTCTAAAATCCTTATATAGGTGGCTTAATTTTAGCTAAAATGACACCACTTAATATTAATTAAAACTAAAAAACCCCAAAGTGATCCTAACTAACTCCTTAAAATAGATTATAGGTGACCACCCAAGACCCCACGACCATGGTCTCTGGATGGACCCACGTGGCATGCTGGTGAACCGTGGGTGGGTGTCTATGGCCTGTTTCTAGGACCCTGACCCATGACCCTTCACCCACTGGGTGTGGGTTGACCTATGGGGAGTAGGTCCTCTTCATGGGTCATTGTCCAAGCAAATTTCTTAGGTCTTTCTCAAGGACCCATGGTTGGTCCTTGGGGGTCGTACCTTGACGCTCTAACACAAAAACCTTCATTTTTAGGTACGGGGAGTTACATTCAAGACTCTAACCGTAACGTCAAGCTCTAGTTTAGCCTACTAGTTTCTAGGGTGTTACAAATACTAAGTGGCTTTTAGGCAGCTCCATGTTGATTCGGGGCTTGCCGAGTCTCTAGTATATTTTTGATGTTATATTATAGTTAAGGGTATGGGGGGTCATGTCTTGAACTAAGCTAAGTGTCTATCTTTTAGAGGTTTTGTAGACCAAATGTAAAAGTAAAGCATGGTTATGTCTTTTTTCTAGTAACTAAGGCTTCAACGGTATAGCATGTATATATTCATTTTGGGCCTATCTATGTTGCTCTTTCATCAAGGTATTTGGCCTATAATCATAAAAGATTTATAGTTATCATAGTTGCATGTACAATAAGCGCAAGTCATAAGGTTGTTCTCTCAGGCCTTTAGGGCATCGGGTGCCTGTCCATCTCAATGGGACTTAGGGCGTGACAAAAGTGGTATCAGAGCATGTCATCCTAGGGTGTCTACAAAGCCCTTTCTAGTAGAGTCTTACTTATGAATGTGTTGCGCGCCATATTTATAATTGAGGGGCTGCTTGGACATTTAGGAAATGTGACCTTTCATAATCTAGATCGTGCAATAAAGCTATGTTAAGAAGTCTATTCCCATTCATATTATGATCTATTTCATCTAGGTTATGCCTACCATATTTAAGTTCAAGGGTTGCCAAAAGGCCAACACTAGCATCATCCAAGAGGAAATTTCTAGAGAAAGGTCTCATGTTATCAAAATTCATAGATTTGCTTGTAAAGGTTTCTATGTTACTTGCAAAGGTCTCATCTACAGTTGCATTTGTAACACTTGTATCATCTTTATTCATCTAATATAATATTCATATGTTGCAAGATATATGGTTACCTATTCATAGAGATGGGCTGCCACAGGATACAACTTCTTAGGAGAATTAAACTTGTTCTTGAGTTCGAGATGTCCTCAACATGACTTCTTCAGTGGTTTGAGAATCTAATTCTATAAAGGGAAGTTAGTACCTTGTCAACAATAGAAATAAAATCTTTCGGATTATTCATGTATTGGAAATAGAAGTTGTTGATTTAACTTTGTATTAGTAGAAAGATGTGGTAGAAGCATAGTCTGATATGTGAATATACCACAGTAGTATTGGCTAGAGATATTCTTAGTTGACAGAAGGGGTCCAATGATTAGTCATCTTCCTGGGTATAGCTGGAATTATAGGATATGTGTGTATGATCAACCTAGTTAAGTTAATGTGTGATCCTTATGGTTGTAAGCTCACAAGATAAGCGTTTCAATGGTTTCATATAAAACTTTGTGTATTTTCTTTCCCTACTATGACTTATATTTTGTTTATAGAATAGAATGCGACTAAAATATGCTCTATTAGAATACTAATAGTAGAGGAATATGTACCATTAATTAATCACTAGCATAATATTATTTGGTTATATAGGAAATGAAGGAGGCTGATATTTGAATACCCATAAAATGGAAGGATGAGTTGGGTGAAGTTCCCTGATAATACAAGAAACTGACATATATGAGTATTAACGGAATAGGTGACTTAGGTTATGTCCTTATTATAGAGGATTTTTATTCAGCATATGAGGTGAAAAAAAGAGAATATGATCTTCGATCCTAATCAGTTGAAAAGGTGCACTAGAAGAACTCCCTAAACAATTTGTTTTTATACTTTTGTTAGACAAAGAAATCATTGTAGTATTGATGTGAATTTTAGTACCCAATCTTAATATTTAAAAAAATAAAGAGGGATATCAAAAGACTACATTGATAGAAGATACATTGACAAGTGTTGTACCCTGGGGTACACCTACATCACTCATACAAAATAAACATGGATTATTATGCATGTATATGGAGCAAACTAAATAAAGTTGCAATCATAGGTCGACAAAAGGATAGGACGGTTGATCATATATGTCAATTGTTCTTATTTGGTTCCTTTGTATGGAAAAGGGTTGGATCATACTCATTTTTTATATCATTTCAGAATATCCATTCGCTAGGACATGCCTAACATTTTGGGCCAAAGTGGCTAACCCTTGTGTGTTATAAAATCATGATATGAGTTTGCATTGTTAAAATAGAAACATTCAAGAAACTGATTTGAAGAATAAAAATAGAGTGAACTTATGAAATTCCAGCTATGTATTAATTTGCAGGCGATCTGAATTTATACAAGGAAAAACCTAATCATTTCATATCTAGTAGCCACTTACAAAGTGGATGTTAAAACTTAATAAGAACATGCGCAACTAACAGCCATAAAAGGGGCCACGAATAGCCATTAAAGGGGCCACGAATAGCCATTAAAGGGGCCACTAACTTCGGAAAGTTGAGCAACTAAAGTTGACTAAGTCTAGCTAGAAAATAGGAAGCACTAAACTGAAATAAGTAAAAAGAAGTAAAAATAATACGCTGGGAAAAAGGCCAATTTTCTAACACTCCTCATTGGCATTTTTGTGGCAAACACCAATTCTTTGCCTCAGATCTTCAAACCTTTCCTTTGGTAATTACTTGGTGAAAATGTCAGCTAGTTGGTTCTCAGATGAACAATGAACAAGCAAGACTTCATTAGATTGTTGGACTTCTCTAATAAAATGAAATTTGATCTTGATATGCTTAGTTCGACCATGAAACACTGGATTTTTTGAGATAGAAAATGGTGACCTGTTGTCACACGTGATCTTGGTAGCTTATGTTTGTTCATAGCCCAAGTCCTTTAACATCTTCCTTAGCCAGATAGCTTGATTCACAGCAGATGCAGAAGCTATGTACTCAGCTTCTGCTGTTGATTGAGATGTAGTTTCTTGTTTCCTAGAGCTCCAACTAAAACAACTTGTCCCCAAATAGAAAAGATATCCAGAGGTCCTTTTGAAATCATCAACTCCAACACACCAATCACTATCAGAGTACCCGATCAGGTTCATAGTTACTTCGGCATATGTTGGGAAAAAAGTTCCAAACTAGTTGGTTCCTTTAATATACCTTAACACCCTTTTAGCCGTTGTGAAGTGTGTGTCTCTAGGCAAATGCATGAACCTAGATAGCAAAGTTACAACAAATAGAATTTCAATTCTGCTTGCGGTTAGATATAGAAGCCTGTGAATTAAGCTTCTATACATACTATCATACACTTTTTCGGAATCCTCATCCTTGCCAAGCTTCACACCAGTAGAGATTGGAGTACTCACAGGTTTGCAGTATTGCATTTTGAACCTGTTTAGAATATCCGAAATGTATTTCTGCTAGCATATGAAAATTCCATCATTGGACTGCAACACCTCCATGCCAAGGAAGTACTTCATGACTCCAAGATCAATCATTTCAAAGATTTTCTCCATTTCATCCTTGAACCTTTGGATTAGTTCAATTTTGTTTCCTGTCACAAGCATGTCATCCACATAAATTGAGACAATTAAGGACTCGCCTGCAGTGACTTTCACATACAAAGTAGTTTCACTTTGACTTCTACTAAATCCAAGTTGTATGATATGATTGTCCATCCTCTTACACCATGCCCTTGGGACTTGTTTTAGGCCATACAAGGCTTTCGTTAAGAGATAAACTTGATCCTCTTTTTCAGGAATTGAGAAACCATCAGTTTGCTCTACATAGATCTCTTCAGCAAGCCAACAATTCAAAAAAGCCGATTTGATATCAAGTTGATGAATTTTCCAGGAACTATGAGATGCAAATGCAAGAATAAGCTTGAGTTTTTCATACCTTGATACAGAAGCAAATGTTTCCTGGTAATCCACACCATATTGTTGTGGTTATCCCTTCACCACCAATCTAGCCTTATGTTTGCAAATTGTTCCATCAGGATTGAGTTTTGACTTGAAAAATCCACTTGACACCATTCACCTTGCGATTTCTAGGTCTGTCAACAAGTTGCCAAGTTCCATTTTTCTCAATCATGTCTAGTTCATCTTGCATAGCTCTCCTCCAAGCTTGAGAGTCTTGTGCTTCAGCATAGCTTGTTGGTTCAGAGGTAACCAAATTACACCGCTAATAGACATCTTTTAAGGTTCAAGTTCCCCTCACTGGTACATCATCCACTAGTTAATCCTCTGGAAGTTGAGGCTGCTCTTTTGAAAATAAATCAGAATAAGAGGTCTTGTGATTTTTCTAATCCCAACCAGCTGCTTCATCAAACTTCACTTCTCAGCTGAGAATTAGTTTTTATGATTTCAAACATAAAATCATGTATCCTTTGGATGAACTATAGCCCATAAATATTCCTTTATGAGCCTTGTTATCCAGCTTATTTCTCTTTGTTTCTGGAACACGATAATAACATATACACCCAAAGATTCTGAGATGGTGTACTGATGGTTTGTTCCCACACCAAGCTTCATATGGAGTCATGTCCTGCAAGGCCTTAGTAGGCAATCTGTTCAGCAAATATACAGAGGTATTGACTGCATCCGCCCAAAACTAATTTGGGATCTTTCTTTCGAGCAAATGACATCTGGCCATCTCCACTACTGTCTTGTTCTTCCTTTCAGACACGCCATTTTGTTGTGGAGTGTATGGTAATGTCAATTGGCGTTCAGTACATGTGCTATTACAAAATTCCACAAACTAAGAAGAAGTATATTCTCCTCCATTGTTAGACCTTAAAGCCTTAATACTAAGATTACATTGATTTTTTACTAAAGATTTAAATTGTTTAAAAACATCAAAGACTTCACTCTTCAGTCTAATGAAATAAACTCAACACATTCTGGTGAAGTCATCAATAAAAAGGAGAAAGTATTTGTTACCACTCAATGAATCTGTTTTCATTGAGCCGCAAACATCCGTATGAATGAGCTGAAGTTTCTGGTTAGCTCTCCATACTTGATTTGCTTGAAATGGCAATTTTGTTTGCTTCTCCTATTGGCATGTTTCACAAACTTGAGCATTAGAAAGAAATTCAGGCATATTTTCCACTAGCTCTTTTTTCATCTCTGCGATGCTTCTCATACCATGTTAAATTAGGTCTTAGGCCTAACTGATACTCCAAAAGCTAGCTCAAAGGGAGGAGGATTTGCCCAAGCCTTAAAAAAAGTCCACCCATCTCATTAACCACCAATGTGTCACTTTTGTCATTCTTTTAACACCCCACCTCACGCCCAGTGCTTAACATATGGTGCGTGGCATTTTTTAATTTTGGGGGCCCAATATTAGGTGAGATGGGCCCTGCTCTGATATCACGATTAAAACAGAAACACTCAAGAAACTGATTTGAAGAATAAAAATAGAGTGAACTTATGAAATTCCATCTATGTATTAATTTGCAGGAGATCTAAATTTATACAGGGAAAAACCTAACCATTTCCTATCTAGTAGTCACTTACAAAGTGGATGTTAAAACATAATAAGAACATGTGCCACTAACAGGCATAAAAGGGGCCATTAACAACCATAAAAGAGGCCAGTAACTTTAGAAAGTTGAGTAAGTCTAGCTAGAAAATAGGAAGCACTAAATTGAAATAAGTAAAAAGTAGTAAAAATAATATGCTGGAAAAAATGCCAATTGTCTAACATGCATGTACTTGATATTATGTGTAATTGGTAACGTGGAAAAATAAGATCATTGATTATGTTGCCCTCAAGATTCATTTTTTTATTTGCTTATTTAAACCTTAATAAGGTATCAATCCTCAAGGCTAGTAACAAAGGCATAGTTAGTCTCAGACCTTCATTACTACAGAAGATTATAGGAGACTTCTCCTACCCTTGCCCCCAATGTTTTAATTTACTAAGAAAGCTGCTCGATTCTAATGTTTGGAACACTTGAAAAAAAAATCTCAAGAATTAAAAGAACACATGGAAAATCAATTGCATATGTTTTGAGATGAGTAAATTAAAACAAGTGAAACTGCACCCAGGAATTAGAACTAGTGGTAGTAGCTTTGTACTTAAGATATGGTGGAGTGTTTATATAGGATGTCTCCTAGTTTCAAAGGCTCTGGTTGCCTATCCAATTATATATGTTATATATCCTATAGCTAAAGTATTTGTACTCATATACTCTTTATGGATCATTTTTACACATGTTACATATGTCATAAAACACTTGCATGTGGGTTTTATTTTCATAAAAAAATACTCGCTTAGTGCTATATGTTTTATAGGATGTTGCCTTATTTCACCAATAACTTGTCATAAATCATTTGTCCATTTTTTATATTCATTATAGATTAATGGCTCATATGATATACACATTATAAATTACTTTCCCATGGGTTATATGTACCACAAGTTACTTGTCTGTATATCATATGCTCCATAGACCATCTACCTACATGTTACATGCCTCATAGTTTACTTGTTTAAACATTAAAGTCCCCAACTTTTATTTGTACATGTGACAAACACTTGCTCATATTTCATGAAGTATATTTATTCATGTGATAGTCTACGTGATAATGACATTTATAACAACATATATTGTAGTCCACATTCTTATGTAATAACTTTTTGTAATTCATCTTACCATGTGCTAAATGTCTTATAGTTCATTTTCTCACATGCTATCTAGCTCACTTGCATATATACTACTGACTTTTACAACATATGTCCCTATAACTCAAATGTCTGTGTATCATATGTCTCTTATGTACACTTGTTAGTATGCTAAAAGTACTTCTTTATGGCTCATTGTTCACACATGCCTGCTTGCTTATGAGTCATAGGCTTCATGTGGTTTATGCATTAATATGTTAAATTTTCTGCATTAAACATGTTGGAATAAAGTTTCCCCCATATCGGGATGAAGTAAGGATTTTTCCAGAAAAGGTTGGAGACCTAGTAAATTTTAGTACATCCCTTATATGTAGAAAATGGCTAGGGAAAGTTTACATGTTCCTATATTATGTGCCTTTCTTACAAAACTATAACATATGCATATATCAACTTGTTCATAGGTTTGTTTCACATTAGTTAACCTGTTTTAATATTTGCAATTCTCGTATTCCAAGTTTTTTTTAGGCTGGTTTTTAATAAAAAGGAGAGAACATTAACTTTTCTTGTACAGAATTGTTACTTGATTATATGTGGCTAAGAGGAGACTTGCTTGTCATTTGATTATTACATGTGCTACATTTGCTGCAACTCCCTATGAGGTTTGCCCAAACATAATTTTGGTCAACTGATATGTTTTGGGTAGTTTAATTTACAAAGGAAACTCTGGCAAATTTTTTGAAAAATACACACAGTTGACCTTGTTTTGAGCAACACCTATCATTCGGGGATGAATGATCCAAAGAGGGGGATGATGTAATACCCCTTACCTTCAACCACTTATACAACTAAGTGAACGTGAAAAAAAATATTTGAACTCGGGATAGTAAAAGGTGGTATTTAATGTTGAAAGGCATAAGTGGTCATGTGTGCATTAGTGTTAAGATCTTGTAAAGAAACTAAGATCCAGAAAATGGTGTAAAATAAGTGAGATGCTTGTTTGACTAAATTAAGCTAGTAGGTGACAAATATGTGCATCACCTACTTAAGGTATATGGATCAAGTTAAAAGGACAAAGTAGGTACATCGCCTGCTTTGACTTATGAGCCATATTGAGCCCTACATTAAGTGATCAATTTTAGGCCCAATCTGTCTAAGAAATGGAAAAAATAAAAAAGAATGGCAAATCCAAATCCCAATATATCCAAGCCCACAAGAAATAATTTATATGTAAAAGTATGTGCATCACCTACTTAAATGTGTGGCCTGAATCAAAGAAACATGGTGGATGCAAATGAACCACAAGAGAGGTAGAAAAAGAAAGCATATTAAGGCCAAAATATTTGATACAAACATATCATTTCCTCTCATCCAAATTCTTTGTTTCTAAAGCTCATATATTCCTCTCTCGCAAGTTGAAACAGCTGCCCAAACATTCTCTTTAGGGATCTAAGTAATATTCATCTTGTTTCTTCCAAAGTAGCCACAAGATTACCTTCTCTCCTCTATTGCTTCAAGTATATTGGACAATTCTTAAAGGGGAGTGAAATAGAGATAGCTATATGTGTTGGCAACCAAGTTTCTTCCACTCTCTTCCAAAGATTAAGGTAAAACCTCCATGCTATAGGCTCAGGTTCTTTTCCCCATTTTCATGTGATGCTTGTGTTGATTTTCCTCTCCTATTTTGTGGTTAAGAGAAGGTTACAAAAACAGTAATTGAAGAAGAATAACATATTGAGATAGCCAAGGTAAGGCGCTGCCACAACCTCTAATTATTAGTTTATTTGAGAAATCTTGACATTCTTGTTTATTGGAACTCATGGGATGGTGATTGAATACCATGAATTCAAGTCTTTTAGTTATTTTGGGATGTTGAGGAATGTTATTGTATTGATTTGTTTATGGGAGGTCATGGAAGTACTTGGAGAATGATTGGGGAAAATTGTTAGGGGGCAGATTTATAAGCTGCAGTGATACACTCAGGTACTGTTATATATATATATATATATATATATATGTATATATATATATATTATGAAGACTGTGGAGTGCCTACAAACCTCATGGGAAGGTTTTTTCCTGTAACTATAACGGAGAGAATGTGTAAAAGAACAGAAGGATTATGGGCTGGCTTCCCTGCTACTGTTTTGATGAGTTGAAATATCCCGAGTTGGTTGGTTAGCTTCTAATAGCCTTATTGATTATTTGTTGTAGATGAAGATTATCATGTTAAAGGACAGGTTGACACTTCGTAAGCTATATGAATCGGGAATTGAAGTATGTAAGGCTATTTGATTCCATTTCTTTTGGCATGAAGTCCAATATTCTGTGTACCAACAAATTGAGATCCCTAAGTGATCCTCGTGGTAAAATATACAATGTGAGGGTGTACAATCTTCAATGTTCTATCGATCTTCCTGATAGTGTCCAAATTTTAAAAAGTTTGTCAAGTTCATTATCTAATATTGGTGTGTTTATAGTTCCAAAGTACTATTTCAACAAAGGTACTTTAAAAAGTAAGTTTCATGAGTTATCCACCAAGTCAAATGAGGTTCATTGAGTCAATAAGATCCTACATTATACATGTTACAAGTATTTATATGTCAGATACGTATTATGTTCATTATTCATTTTATATATCCTTACATGTAATGTACAACACTTATTTGGGTTCTGTCATGTGCTTCATCAATTCAAATGTTTATGCACTCTCTCATTTGACATCGTCTACTAAGTGTTTAGCCATATCATCTTATACAATCTTTGCTTCTCCATTTGAGGAGTTACGTCTCTATTACAAATTCATGTATGGCCCATGCGATAGGTCCAAATATGTTTTAAATGAAGCGTCTTCTAAGAAGAATCACGTACTCACTTGTTATACAACTTAATGACTCTTTTGCTGCAGGTCTTTACTTGTCACACACCTTCATGGATCATATGTATATATTCTTTGTGCCCAATGAATTTCATGAGTCATATAAGTTCCTAAGTATCACAATAAAGTTAAATTTGCTTCCTATATCATTGTTTCTGCCTCAATTAATTTATTCACATGTCATCATCATTGGTATATAGTCCTAAATCTCAAAAGAGTTTTGAACATCAAAAAAAAAATCTCAAAGATTAAAGAGACAAGGCAAAGTGAATCGAATTAATTATGGGTGGCAGCTCAAGGGTTAAAATACCTAGCATGGGCCGATCCTAATTCGTGTAGTTAAAGGGTGGTAGATCAGGGGTGGTAATGCCTAGCATGGGCCGATCCCAATCTATATTACTATAGGTGGCAGCCTAAGGGCTAAAATCCTATCATGGGTTGATCCCCATTTGTATATTTATGAAGACCGCATCCGAGGGTTAAAATGCCTAGCATGGGTCATCTTCTTCTACCACTAATTAGTTGGTCATTGTGTCACATGCTACAAAGTCTATAAAGCAAAGATGAGTAAACTAAACCAAAGAATGTAATGTACATGATTCCACAAGTATAAGCAAAGGTGAATGTAATGTACGTGATTGCGCAAGTTATAGCAAAGGTGGTCTCTTATCCTTATCTATACAAGATATTTTTACATTATTACTTGATTTCACTTGAGCCCTTGTTTTACATATGGATACTTTATGCCTTATATTTTCAATGCATTATTTCGTACTGATGTCCCTCATGGAAACGTTGTGTTTCATGCCGCAGGTACAAGTACTCAAGCTAATAGGATATGTCATGTATAAGTATATGATACTCAGGCCTTTAGGGAGCTCCATGTTGATTTAGGGCTTATCGAGTCTCTAACATCTTTTTGATGTCATATTATAGGTACGGGTATGGCATGGTCATGTCCCTACTAGTGTCTATCTTTTAGAGGATATGTAGACTAAATGTCACAGTAAAGCATGGTTATGTGTCTTATTTCTAGTAATTAAGGCTTCAACAGTCTAGCATGTATATTTATTATGGGCCTATCTATGTTGGTCTTTTATCAAGGTATTTGGCCTATACTCATAAAAGATGTATAGTTATCATAGTTGCATGTACGATAAGCACAAGTCATAAGTTGGTTCTCTCTGACCTTTAGGGCATCGGGTACCTGCCCATCTCAATGGGACTTGGGACGTGACACAGCCCCTCGCTTGGGCAATTACTCAAATATCAATGAATTCCCGCAATAATTACAAATATTACACAATCCTCCACATAGGCTAAGCATCATAAATATGCATTGCTGTTCGCATAATCAAGACACAACTTCCAATGCAAGTGTCTACGATCATACAATAGTAAAGTAACCCAACCAAGGGTTGGGGTCGAGTCCCAAGGGAGTGGTTTGGAGAATTAAAAGAAAAATAAAATTAAGTTCTAATTAGTCATAGATAAAAATATTATCGAATAAGAACATGTTAAATCTAAGGGTGACACAAGAGTGTCAATTAACAATGGGGGTTTGTCACAGGTAAACAAAAATCAGCAAAAATGCAAAGAGTACTAATCAAGGAGAGAGAATTCTTGGGATGTGATAGGAATACGGGATAGACTAAACTATTGAGTACATGTTTTTGATAATAAATCTGTTGAATATTTGTGTCTACGCTAGACTATAGTGGGGGTAAATTGTCTCTTGAGCAACTTACCCCGAATCAACTCGGTTTCTTTTGAACACCGAGTTGCCACATGAAGAATAGCCTCTGCCTTAGCCAACTCACTCTCTAGAGCTGAGTGTGTGGGAGAAGGACTAGGGTTCACTCTCTCGAGCTGAACCTCATGTCAACCCAATCTCATCAGCCATCAATTTAGTAGTCTTAGTTTTACGACCTCTCTCTCGAGCAAGCCAAAATAACAAAGGTGAAATCGTATTTGCAACTACATTTTAAGTAAGTTCCACCACAACTACTAAACGAAATCACATCTAAACAACAAATAAATCATCAACAAGCAAGACCCAACAGATAATCTAACCCATATTCACAAAATCACACCCCAAAAATTAGGGTTTTAGCTAGACATGTACAAAAGATAGAAATTTATACCAATATGAGTTTGCATTCAAATGGGTATGAAGATTTAAGTCTCAAAACAAGCAAAGAGTGAAGAATCCACAAGACCCAAGTCCAAATTCTTGGAGTTGAAACCCTTTGAGTCTTCAAGTTCTTCAAAAACCTCTCCAAACTTAGAACTCAAAATTCTATGTTAAAAATTCTATATTAAAAATCTCATGTTAAGCTACAACTCTCAACGAGTAATTATACTTATAAAAAATCTGTGTTGCAGCGGATCATTTGGCGTCGTTAGTTGAGATCACCGAACAACTCGGCGATCCGCCCTTTGGTAGGCTTTATCGTCGTCTTACTCTATCCTTCAGCAGCATCGTGTTTTGGATCATTGGGCAACATAG
Organism: Solanum tacnaense; assembly: GCA_029582525.1. Taxonomy (NCBI): domain Eukaryota; kingdom Viridiplantae; phylum Streptophyta; class Magnoliopsida; order Solanales; family Solanaceae; genus Solanum; species Solanum tacnaense. Next base: position 5,071 of record JAJOOD010028142.1, on the reverse strand, counting down.
TACTGCTTCGCGGAACTGCTCAGTGACACGCTGACTGCTTCTTTTCACCGCCGATTTGATCCTTTCTTTCAGGGCTCAGCACACATGAACAAAAGGCGAGGATAAGAGCTTTTGGCGACTCGCCGAATGCGTTCGGCGATTCTCAGATCTTTATTTCTTCGTTCTTTCAGCTGCCTTTGTTCTTTTTTTGCTAAGTAGTGTCCATGCTTTCCTTCAAACTCCAAATACCTGAAACCTAAGGGTTTTCATCAGATATTGAGACAGAATATGCATTTGAGGACACTAATTCTATCAAAATATAGCCCTAAATGAGTCCAATTTGTGGACTCATCAACACCCCCAACTTAAACTTTTGCTTGTCCTCAAGCAAACTCAAGTTCAGCCGTTCAAAAAGGGTATCTCGAACAGTGCTACACAAGACTCAATCATGAATGCACACAATAAGAGTCAATTTACTTATGCAAAGATCAAATGTGCACTCAAAGATTCAAGTTGTGACTCACCAATATCAAAGAATCTCATGCTCACAATACTTGCTTCAAATGCAAGCTCAACCAAAGTGTTCAAATGCCCTCACACAAGGAATGATTCCATATTCACACACAAAGGTTTAATCATTTAAAGTTCCGGAATCAAATGCAATGCTCACACTCACAAAGAAGAACACAATGCATAATTTCACCAATAGGTTTGCCCGTATTTTCCAATCAACACTTGCTTCAACTCACCAATAGGTTTGGCCGTATTTTCAAGGCTTGTAATGGGGCTCAGTGCAAAGGTATGGTCATTTAGGCTCAGTGACTTTCATCCACATGGAATGTGGTACTCACAACATTTCCTTTCCTCATCCTTCATCATTTTCTTTAGTGCTCATAAGTCATCCTATTATTTTTCTTTCTCTTTTCTCTCTTTCTTTTTTTATTATGTGGAGGGCTTCCATTTTTCTCAAAACTATGGGTAAGAGGATATTTTCCTTGCACTTCTTGACTTGCTCTTATCCTTTCACCACACCCCAAACTTAGGCTTTTTGGCCTAAGTTGGCTATTCAATTAACTACAACTTCATGAGGATTATGGGTGATGGATAAAGAAAGATCATTGTTTTCATCAAGTTTCTTCCAAAGAAAGGTAAGGCTCAAGGGGTGTTCAAAAGCGGTTCACACACTCACAAGGTAGGTCACAAAAGAGGTATATGTCAAATTGGCTCACACTCTTAACTTAAAAGTTGCCTAAGATCTTATCAAGAGATAGCATCACTTAGTTGACTGGACCAACAGGTCAAATTCTAGGATCCATCATGTATAGTTCACAGGTAAGTTCATCACACTAGACATTGACACTATAAGTCAAACAAGACTCCACACTTTCGCTAGTGTGCAACGAACATCACAAGAGACTCGATTTGATCATTGGCTAGTCACAACGAGATGCAAAGAGTTCACATATTATCTATGCAACTTAATTTGGCCTCATTGTAGCCGCACATTCATGTTTGTTCCATTATAAGCACTATCCAAGTCATCGGTATTGATCGGAACCGATACTCAAATTTGCAAATGAACAGTCGTATTCAACACAGAAGGGGTGGCAGAAATTTTTATGAGGGGTCAAAATCATTTTGCAATTTAAAACACAGAGCCAAAAGCTCAAACTTTCCACGAAAGTAGTATTTAACACAATTACATCTTACAACCCAAATACATAAACAAAACACAATTCACGAATAGCACACAAAGGTGGGCCTCATCCCACCACAAATGAAAATATTTGTCCTCAAATGCATATAAAACAGAATTTGAAAGGTAAAATAAAGAAAGACAGAGAGGGAGGTAAAGAGGGGATCCTGTCTAATCAATAGCTCTATCTGTCTGGGCATCAGTGCCCGGAGTGTTTTCATTCTGACTCTGGTTTTCAATGTCTGTGTTTGCCTCAGTTGTTGCAACGATATTAGCCTTAGCCATATTGTCCAAATCATGAGCTTCTCTAAACACATGTGTCACATTAATGAACCCTCGAGCCCACGAAAGGACATTACGGTCACTGGGAATCCTCCTACTGGATCTGGCTTTCTTGTTCTCGCTCCTTTCTTTGGGGTGATATGTCGTCCCTGCATCGCTTCTGGAGTTTTGTTCCTTTATATGTCGGGGTGGTATATTTCTTCCTGCAACTTTTGTTCTGGCCATGTCTGCAAAGTCTTAAGATAAAGTTAGAAAATATTCAGCAAGCAAACCGAAGACCATCAGCTGCAGACTTAGCAGTCCATTCGGTGAGTCACCGAATACTTTCAGTGAACAAAGGGATGTCCGCCAAAATTTACAGTGCAAAAGGGGTCAGGGTGCAGACAAAAGGCGAACAAGAAGACTTCCAGCGAGTCGCCGAGTGCTTTTGGCGACCTCATGCTTCTCGCCAAAAGGTACAGAAGCCACAACACATAAAGCATGATATCAAAGGTGAGGTAGGGCAACTAGGCGAACCGCTGAGTGGTTCAGCGAGCTCGTCTCAACTCGCCGAAATGACTCATCGTGCCTATTACCAACCCAACTTCTTGAAATAAGCCCTGCAACCCCCGAAAATGCAATTTAAACTCTTACAGCACAAATCCGACTAATACCCGTAACATAAAAGCACTCCCTATTGCAAATTAATTTAACTTAATGCACTAGAAAGCAGGATTTCACCATTCAAGCAAGAGTTATCGATTAGGAATAGGCAATTAAGCAATTCGATCCAATCAAAGAGGCCCAGCAGAATTCAACAAGAATAATAGATTGCAGATGACTACAATTTCAACAAAATGAACGTGGGGTTTGAAGTACCAACCTTTTATGCCGATCAAATGGATGCTGAGATGCTAGGAAGCAATGTAATCCAACTCGTAGCTCAATTCGATACTAAAAATACTCCAAAAATGCACGAAATGTAAAACTAGAGTGCAGGTGTGAGTTTGGGAAGATGAAAAAGTGGGGGAAAGGGAATGAGTTTGAAACTTTTAAATCTTTGGCTTGAAAAACCGTCCAGTTTTTGCCCATTTGGCGACATTAGTCTCGATCGCTGAACTATTCAACGTAACGCCAAGTAGTCATTTATCTCGCCGAATTTTACTGACCCTCCATGTATGGTGGGAATCCAAATGGAGGTCTCCGTCGAGATCGCCTACATGATCGGCGATTCGCCAATAATTTTTTGAGGTCGCCGAGTTTTACAGACTCCAATGTAAATTGGTCTTAAGTCTAACGGCGGTCTGGTTCGGGGTCGCCAAACCCTTCAGTGATTCACGGAATGGACCTGTAACTCGCCAATCTGCACTTTTCGTTCAGTCTCCACACTTCCATCTGCACAATCAACACATCGTTATTTTACCATAACACGAATAAAAAGCAAAAAGGGGTTTTGGGTTGCCTCCCAAACAGAGCCTTAGTTAACATCGTGGCACGACGCAAGTTAACATCTAGTCCTCATCCTCGGAGTAGGCCATGGTGTAACTAGGCGAGTCCTCAGTAAATGGTGGATATCGACCTGATATTAACTAATTTATATGGGCATGTTGTAGCTGAATTGTCATGGAGTTAGAGGTTGTCGCTTGATTCATCATCTCGATGTTCTCTTTCATCTCATTCAACATCTTGTCTTGTTCTTTGATTTTTGTTGAATGAGTGAGAGGAATTCGTCATCTTGTACGCCCTCTTTCTTCTTCCCCTTTGTACACTCTCGAAGGGAGAAGTGCTTGTCCTTTTTCAGGGCCTGTAATTCCAACTCCATGACTCTTTTGGATAAAAATCCAACTAAGCTAGCAGTGCATCCAATTCTTGTTTCTTTTTGGTCTCCTTGTTAGCTTCAACCATGCCATCTAGGAGTTCGGCTATGACTTTATAGGAATAGTGTAGCATACCACCTGCGAAAAGTTGATCAGCATTACTTCTATTATCGGGTCCAAGACCCCGATAAAAGCTTTCTAGTAGCACTTTGTCGATCATCCCATGAGTGGGGCATGGTTGCAGCACTGCCTGAAACTTCAGCCACATTTCTTGAAGGGTTCCATCCCCTACTTGTTTGAACGATAGGAGATTATCCCTAAGGTTCAACATTTTCAAGAGGGGGTGATCCGTTTGATACCCATAATTATTATTCGTACTCATTATCCTGCTTCTATACATGAACAAACAATACAAAACTAAAAATTAAGTAAGTAAACTACAACTAAGAAGAACAAAGATTCTACTAATCTAAGAATTCTCAAATAACACCACTCCTCGACAGCGGTGCCATTTTGATGTTTGAGTAATCAAGACACAACTTCCAATGCAAGTTTCTACGATCGTACAATAGTAAAGTAACCAAACCAAGGGTTGGGGTCGAGTCCCAAGAGAGTGGTTTTGAGAATTAATAGAAAAATAAAATTAAGTTCTAATTAGTCATAGCTAAAAACATTATCGAATAAGAACATGTTAAATCTAAGGGGTGACACAAGAGTGTCAATTAACAATGGGGGTTTGTCACAGGTAAACAAAAATCAGCAAAATTGCAAAGAGTACTAATCAAGGAGAGAGAATTTTTGGGATGTGATAGGAATATGGAATAGACTTAACTATTGGGTACATGATTTTGATAATAAATTCGTTGAATATTTGTGACTAGGCTAGACTATAGTGGGGGTAAATTCACTCTCGAGCAACTTACTCCGAATCAACTCGGTTTCTCTCGAACAACGAGTTGTCACATGAAAAATAGCCTCCGCCTTAGCCCACTCACTCTCTCGAGCTGAGTGTGTGGGAGAAGAACTAGGGTTCACTCTCTCGAGCTGAACCTCATGTCGACCCAATCCTACCAGCCATCAATTTAGTAGTCTTAGTTTTACGAACTCTCTCTCGAGCAAGCCGAAAACACAAAGGTGAAATCGTATTTGCAACTACAATTTCATTAAGTTCCACCACAACTACTAAACGAAATCACATCTAAACAACAAATAAATCATCAACAAGCAAGACCCAACAGATAATCTAACCCATATTCACAAAATCACACCCCAAGAATTGGGGTTTTAGCTAGACATGTAAAAGAGATAGAAATTTATA
>JAJOOD010028141.1:0-21782 GCA_029582525.1 Solanum tacnaense | reverse complement strand
TAAACAAGTTTCCGGTAACTTCCGAAGCACATTTTTAAGAACTTTTTGGGTCAAATTCAAATATAATCATTTCATTAAGTTCTCGACTCCAAACTCACATGTGAGGCTCTAGTTTCACTCTATCATTTTCTGGGTCGTTACACATACTTCAACCATTAGTCTTTCATACTCAAGAGGACCACTTCACAAGCCACCTCCAAGTATACTTGTGCAATCTAAAGATAGCATCCCATAATACTATCCAACCTAAGTACCTCTCTTTGGTCATTCTTGGTCATAGCCCACCTTCATAGTCAAGACCTAGGTTCTCATGTCATAAAAGCACTATACCCCTAAGTAACCTCAAGGCACACTTGTGCAATGCATGTGGGGCATCCCATAATACCACACACACTAAGCATATCCTTAAGGTCACCATATTCATATTCATCATTTCTAAAGTGTCACTATTGACCTACTTTCATATTGACAAGGAACTATCATCTTAAGTCAATTCATATAATGGAAGGCACTATAGAAACGCTCCAAGCTAGGCATACATCACATAAGAGGTCACTTCATAAGTAACTTCAAGTCATACTTGTGCCATACATGGATGGCATCCCATACTACCACTCACACTAAGTACTCCTTTAGGCTAGCTTACTCCATGCTAACTATCTTTCATTCTAGTCTATCAAAGAATAGCATACTACCATCCTAGACCTAACTACCATGGAAAACATACCATCATACAATCCAAGCTATCAAAGGAAGGATACAAGTACCACCCTAGCCACCATGCAACCATTCAATAAGATGCAAGCTATCCTTAAGGGAGTATGAATCCTCAACCCTAAACTATCCTTAGGAGAGTATGGTGTCTCAATCCTAAGTTACCATGAAATGGTCTTGGCTTAACCAAGTAAAGCTACCATGAAAGCATTCTAGTCATGCTACTTCAAGCTAACCTTAGGAGAGCTAAATTCCTCAATCCGAAGGTACTATGCCTATACTAATGCAAGCTACCATGAAAATCCATCCTAGCAATGCTAGTTCAAGATAACCTTAGGAGAGCTTAATTCCTCAATCTCAAGCTACCATGATATCTACCATCCCAAGCTACATAATTCAACTATCCATGAAGGAATCATAAGACTCAACCTCAAGCTATTCTAGTCTAACAAGCATAATGCATTTTGGGTGATTAACCTTTCATATTCTATATACATGCAAGCTAACTCATCATATTAGACTTATTCTGTAAGCCCTAGTGATCAACATTATGACTTTAAGCCCTACATTCAAACTTTACTTCACAATCATCATACTAGTCTAGATTTCAAGGCACATTAACCCTAAGCCTTAGTCATAAGCCAATTCTAACCATAATTCATCAAAATTCCCAATTCTTAATCATTTCAATTCATATTCTAACATACATGTATAAGTCTAGTCAATTCAGGATCTCATATTCACATCCTTGGATATACTCCATACATATCAACAACCCAAGAGAATCTAACAAAAATCATCAATTCCTCATCAAAAGATCTAAACCCACATACTTTGGAAATTAGGGTAAATCAAGGAATTCAAATAAATTCTTCATAATATCATGAATAAAAATCAATTTAATCATATATGAGTAATATCCAACCGTTTGGAATCAGTCCCACCTAAAACCCATGCATTGGAAGTAACCCTACCTTCATTGGGGTTCTTCTTCACAAATTAGGGGAAATTCTAGGGGACTCTATGGGTGGAAGAACCCATAGATTAAGAGCTAAACATACCTTGATCAAAGCTCTAGCACAAGCCTTTAGCAATAAACCCTTTGTTCTTGACCTTAGCTTCAACCCTAGCTTCTTCTTCAATGGAGGTTCTTCTTAGAGAGAGAAATATTTGAGGAAGGAGTGATTTGGGGTTTTGAATTTATTCTAATGTAAAGTGACTTAAACTAAGGGGTATATACTTAAAATAGTCTAAATAGGTTAATAAAATACATACAAAACGACCCCCACTTAAACCTAGTCGAATAGGATTTTACGCAAATGTCCCTCAACTTTGCTGCCTCGTCCCAGGCACCACGGCCAGTTGGACGGTCCTTGAAGGGCACCACGGTCCGTGGTGGTTCCCGTGGTCCATGGACCAGTAGCTCCCCCAACCCTTTTTGGCCCTCAACCACCCTAAATTGCTAAGGCACCTTCACAGGCACTTTGACGGGCCGTGGTCAAGCCAACGGCTCGTGAAGTGCGTCGTGGACTTGGGGCAGTGTCTAGGCCTCTTGGCCTGGCCTCCCAAGTGTATAAGGCATATCCAAGGACCCCTTAACGGACCGTGGTCCACACCACTGGTCGTGAAGGTGGCCGTGAACTCTTGGGCAGTGGCTGCCAAGGTTGGGCAGCTTTGGCCCTTTGGCTTAGGCTTGCCCTTTTGCCTTGGTAGTTTCCCTTCCCATGCACAACCAAAGTCTTAAAGGTCATATAGGCTACTAGGTCTAATACATACCTTGATTTTCAACCACTAAACCCCTCATTCTAAACACATAAAGTCTCATCTATGACTCCATTCCTCATACATCAAACCTTAGAACCCTAACTTGTGGCTCTAGTTTTGTCTACTTGTTTCCGGAGTGTTACAATACCTCCCCCTTGGGAACATTCATCCTCGAATGAATTTCTAAACAATTTTTTTTAAAACGACAAGACTCTAGACTAGAAGCCCATCATGCATGCACTACATCTACATGCACACTAACAACCAAGGAAACTTGAATTCCAAGCTAGACATACCTAATGCAACCCAAAATGCATGAAAGAGACATCTTACTCATTTCCAAGGAGGAACTAACATCTCCTAGCTACAACATGCTCAACATAAATTCACGGAGCCTTTAATGCACATTGACTCAAAGATGGTACAACATGAGTCAACACAATGCAATTAAACCAATTCTAACAAGGCCTACAGAACTTCATAAACATACATAAAGAAATCATAGCAAGACAAAGTCATGTAAAGACCTTATGGAATAGGCACACTATCTCCCCCTTGGGATTAAGCCCACACATGCTTTTCTAAACATCAATCATAACAAGGACAACATCAAGTCCATCATAGCAAGTCATAAAAACAAGAAATCTGAAAAGTTTCTAAAACATGAAAGAAGCACATACCGGAAAGGGACATGAGGAGATCACTCTTGATCATCCTTGGATTGGAGAGCCTAAAACCTATTCCTCTTTGGAGGCTCATCATCCCCACCACCAGGGGCAACTTTCTTACCCTCTCTTATATAAGCCTTTGCCTTTGGGCAATCCTTTTTCATGTGGCCACTCTCACCACATCCATAACAACCATCTCTACTGGCCAAACATTTACCCTCATGCCTCTTACCACACCTAGAACAAGTGGGCCATAGGGACTCATTGCCTTTCACTTGTGGCCTAGGAGTAGACACCCTATCATCCTTATATTTAAGAGCATTAGAATAGCCTTGTCTGGAAAACTTTTGTCGATTCCTAGAACGACCATGTCCATCGGACCCATCATTATCCACCCTAGACCTCTTTTTCTCCCTAGCCCCCTCCTTCTTGAGTTTTTACTCTTCTATTTGTTGGGCAAACACCATGAGACGTGAGACATCCATATCATCAACAAGCATTGCCATACGACATTCTTCTTCTACTAGTTTGGACACCCCCATCATAAACCTATTCATCAAATCCCTTGGACTTGCTACCAAAGATGGAGCATACTTAGCCAAAAGAGTGAACTTCAAGGCATACTCATTGACACTCATGTTGCCTTGCTTAAGATTTATGAATTCCTCCAACTTAGCCTCCCTCAACTCCCGAGGAAAGAACCAATCTAGGAAATCCAACTTGAATGTTTCCCACTCTATAGGACCCGCCCCTATTGGCCTAGAATCTTTCCATTGTTCATACCAAATTTGGGCAACATCTTTCAATTGGTAAGCGGCTAGTTCCGCTTTTTCTCGAGAAGTTACCCCCATGATAGCAAGTGTCTTATAAACCTCATCTATGAACCCATTTGGATGGATTCCTCCACCTTGGAGCCACTAAAATCCGGAGGGTTCATCGTCAAGAACTCCCTAATCCTATAAGCACCCATTCCCCTTATAGGGTTTGCCGGAGCTGCCACATCTCTATTGGCTTGTGCCGTCAAGGCTTGAACCAACAAATTCATAGAAGCCCTAAACTCCGCTAGAGTGACATTCCCAATTGGAGGGTCAATAGGAACTTGAGGAGGAGCTTGATTTTGAACTTGGGGAGGAATCTCTTGATCCCCAATGTCTTCTCCTTCTTTCCTAGCATTCTCCCTAGTATTAGCCATACCCTGAAACAACCAAAGACACAGATTAGAAAAAGGGCCTACTAAAGCCAAACTCTATGGCACGACTAAGAGAATGAAGAAGTGAGACTTTTCCTAAGCATCCCGTAGCCTCCTATTCATAGATGTGTCGCGACTTACACCGATGAATAAGACTCTACTAGACGTGGTTTGAGACATCCTAAAACTTATCCCAAAACCATATCCTTTGATACCAAATTTGTCCCGACCCGAGAGCACCCCCTAGTCGTAACACGACGTACTTGACCCCGAAGGGGTCGCATACAAGCCCTTAGCATTATTATCATTATGGAACATGGGCATTTGCCTCTTGTATAATGATTATGGGACATGTGTATTCGTTTCTTGTCTTATCATTATGGGATATGGGTATTCACCTCTTGAATTATCATTATGGGACATGGGTATTAGCCTCTTCTCATATCATTATGAGACATGGGTATTCAACTCTTGTCTCATAATAGGATATCTTATTATACCATGCATGAGAAAACCTTTCACCATCCATGATATTTTCATAATAGCTTTTAAGTGAAATAGTTTTGAAAGCGTGATCTATAATTATTGATAGCATATCCAGATACCATACTAATTAACACCTAATTTAGGAAAATAGCCCGTAAAGTATTGAGGGAAAATCTAGATGTAAGTCATGTCATGTGGCAAAGCTTCATATATATATATATATTTAACTATAAGCTTACTTGAGTCATAAATATTGCTTTCATAAAAACATACTTTCATAAAACATATCATAGCTTCAAGCTTCTTCAAAAATTAATCTTTCATCTTTCTAAACTTCTTCATAAATTCATGTCAATTTGGGTTCATAGTAAAAAATTATAGATGAATGCATAGGTTCACATGTAATTGGTATAAAAGCATGTAATTAAGTTCAGATCATCAAAACAAGATCATATTAAATTAATTGAATCCATGAGGAACTGAGTGAAAATCTAATCAAATCTTGAGTAATTGAATTGGAGAATTGAAGAAATTTTGGGGGCTCAATGGGTAAATTGAATCCATTGATGAACTCCTTACACAACTTTATTGAAGCCCTAAGAAATGATGAACAAACTAGACTTAAACTTGAAGAACTCTAGCTTCTTCTTCTTCCTTGACCTAAATGGAAGATTTTTAGAGAGGATGAATTTAGTCAAGTTTATGGAATTTAGGAGAATGAATTGAATTGGGTGATTTTGGGGGTAAAAATGTTTATATAGGGTCAGGTTAGAAGGTAAAACGATAAAGTACTGAGTTAAACAATTGGGAAAAATACCCATATGAGTCTTACTTAAAAACAACTGAATGCCTCTTTGGAAGGGCTCCACGGGCCCTCTAGACCACGATGGCCCGTCAAGTGGGTCGTGAAGATGCCCTGTTCAACATGGCTTCACTAAAATGGGCATAACCTTTTCCGTCAGGCTCAAAATTAGATAAACATGGTGGTGTTGGAAAGAGGACTCAAAGACCTTCAATTTGATAGGTCACTGGCCACTTAATTCCTCATGTGCTGAAAGATATGATCATTTGAAGTTGACCAAAGATCCTAAGTCTGATAAGTCTCTTTCACGGATGACTTCACGGTCTGTGTGAAGCTTTACGGACTGTTTAGACGTCTGTGGTCCTTATCGATGACGTGGGTGAAGCCCTTTCTGATTAGGTGATTGGACAACCCACTAAACGGGCCGTCTAAGTCAGCATGGGCTGTCTAGGTGACCCCTGCCCGGGGCAGATTGTGGAAAATGTTCAAGAGCCTTTTTAACGGACCATGGTTACCTATATTGCGCGTCTAGGGCTACGTGGAGGGTTTCATGGTCCACTTTTGGGTTTTTGACTTGCGCGTTTGACCCTTTCTAGCCTTTTTTGAATTCGAGGTGTTACAATATCTCTACCTTGGAAACATTCATCCTCGAATGGAACTCAAACTGGCATAAAAAAAAGTAGGAGAGAACTAACAACCTAACATTCATGAAACATAATCAAAATTCACATAACCAAGGAGGAACCTCGACTCCAAGCTAAAACATACTTTCAGAACATCTTTTCATAAGACAACCATGCAAAATCATATTGAATGCAAAGAAATCAATCAAGCTAACTCATATCTTTGAAAATCAAATTTTTTTCATGAGCATGCATGCATGAGGAAACATGAGATTGACTAAAACATAATAATCCTATAGAGTGAACATGAGGGGCTAAGGTCTCCAGCTAGATCCAAAGATAAAGGAAAGATATACGACACTAAGACACCACACCGTCTATGGCTTTTGACATACCAACCCAAAGCAAGGGACCCTTCCATCATTTAAATAGTCTCACGCACACCAACCATGAAGCACACTATCTCCCCTTTGGGAGCAAATCTCTCTAGTCTTTTCAAATCCATCTCCCTTAACCCAAGTATAGTACCAAAGTCTTAACAACCACATAACCATTGATACAAGTAAACACTTAAGGAATTTCCACAAGGATTTCAAGGCCAACCTTAAACACACTAACCATAAATGGAGTCTTGACGCACGCCTTGTGGATGGGAATCGTAGGTCCAAATCCCATTTTCCCAACTCCTAGAACCTAAACCATGGTTGACCAGAACAGATCATGGAACCATCCACGGCCCGTCAATGTGGTCTCATGGTTGGGACTTATGAGGCAGTTAAGGCGGTTAGTTTAGGGGCACTTTGGGACTTTCCAGATTTAATTAGAATTAAGTGGTGTCATTTTTCCCTAACCTAGACCACCTATATAAAGACTTTAGACCCCTAAACTAAGTCATTTACCCAGATCCCTCTCAAATATTCTCTTTCGAAGAAGAAGAAGAAGAAGAAGGGTCAAGCTAGGTCAAGTCAAGTTTCCATTCTTTCAAGATTAGTAGGCTTTGTAATCAAGGTATGAAGCACCATGATTTCCCCAATTTAGAAGAAGAATTCCCCATGTCAATTTAGGGTTTCTTCTAATGTTATGGGTTATGATCCAATAGAGTGGATTATGATTGTTTATGTTTGTTTATGATGGAATTGCATGTTCTATAATGATTATACATATATCCATGATTAACCTATGATTCTAAGGTTAATTTGATATAGTTTGCTTATATACCATGAAAGGGAAACTGAGGGCTTAGATGTGATCTTCTAGGATTGATGAATTACATTATAGATTGCTTGAGATTAGAGCACATAGATATGAATTGCTTAAGAGTAAAGCATATAGACATTAATTGATCAAAATCAAAGTATGTGTAATGAATTATGACTTGTAGGCTTTGAGGATAAAGGTGTCTTGAGATTAACAGATATATGATAAGTTATAATGATTAGGGCTCTTAGTGTAAAATTAATATGATGAACTAAGAATGATAAAGCTTTTCGAGTAAAGCTTATATGATGAATGTATATTGTAGATAGGATTGTTGTGGAAGGATTTACCCACATGCCCTATATTATTAATGTATGAGATCGTGCATGTCTCATACAACCAATGTAAATGCTTTAAGAACACTTTGAGAGTAAAGTGTCAATAATATTGAGATTGATGATGTGTAGCTTGAAAGGAAATTCTCATGAACACATATGAACATTAATGTGAAAGGTTTTCTCACATAGAATGATTCTAGGTTGGAAAGGATTGCTCACCTAAAATGAATCAAAGCATATATGAACTATGTTAGCTTGAAGTAGAGATGTGATATCCCTTCATAAATAGCTTGATTGGGTAGACAAGACCATTTATGGTAGCTTGAGATAGTAGAACTCATGGATAGCGTTGGATTGAGAAATTGTACCCTTCTAATATAGCTTAAACTAGCATGAGAGGATACTTGCATGATAGATTGACTTGGTGAGGCCACACAATTTCATGATAGCTTGGATTGAGCAATAGTACGCTTCCTTGAGTAGTTTGGACTTGCATGAGAGTGTGCTATCAATGATATCTTGGTCTAGCATAGTAAGGTGCTTTTCCTTGATAGCTTTGAATTGGTAAATCGTAACCATTCAGTTGTGATGACTTGTAATAGACTAGTAAAGAAGTACTCTTCCATGAATAGTACTAACTAAAATAGCATGTGTATGATGAAGCAAGGTTACTTCAAGGAAGTATCATAAGTATGTTATATTATGAGATTTGCTTGTATGATGTAAGCTTAGCTTGGATTATTGCTAGAGTTGCCTTCCTTGATATGTTTGAATAGAGGTGATTACCTATGTAATGAGTAAAGTTGAGGTTACTTGAGAAGTGCTCCTCTTATGATATGATATTTTATGTGCATTGAATATGCTTATGACTTATGTTGTTATCTCTTATGATCATGGTATATGTCTTATGTTGACTAATGCCTACATTATGCCTACGTGGATGATCTATGCTAACCATCATATTTAGTACATTTTGTACTAATGCATACTCTTGTCTACATTCTTATCAAATGTAGGGTCCGACGATATTGACTTCCATCCCCGTTGCTAGGTTCATAGTAGAGCAAGGATTTAAGATTTGGTGAGTCATCATAGCATTGAGGATTTGATCACCTTTCCTTTATGTCTTTCATTTTCATGTTAGAATTTTTGCATGGGATGCATCCCAAAGACTATTCATGTTTTAGATGGTTTAAGACAAATGTTAAAGACTTTTGCTTCGTTTTAGTAAAGACTTTTATTGTATGGAAAATGTTTTAAATTTTCGTACCATTTTCTATTACTTTATGTTATGATATGCTAAGTGGTTTGTATGAGGCCTCTCGGGGTCTTGTACGCCATGTTACATCTAGGGTGTACCCCCGGGTGGTGACAACATTGGTAATCAGAGCACAAGGTTTAGAATGGTTCTAAGATGTCTCAAAAGCACATCTAGTAGAGTCTTGTTCATACGTGTGAAGCACGCCACATTTATGAATGAGATGCTATTAGATGATTAGGAAATCTCACTTCTTCATTACTCTAAGTCGTTCCATAGAGTTTGTCTCTATTAGGTCTTTCTCGTAATCCTTACCCATTGGTCTTCAGGAGATGACTACTACAATGGCTAAAGCTAGAAGGAATGAGGAAGACATGGTGGATCAAGAAGTTCCTCCACAAGCACCACAAGCTTTGATTGACCCTTTGGGTGAGAATGTGACTAATGGGGAGTTTAGATCGGCTTTTCAAGTGTTGGCTCAAGCCGTGACGACACAAGCCAATAGAGAGGAAGTAGCTCCTATGAACCCAATTGTGGGTAGGACGACTTCAAGAGTTAGGGATTTTACAAGGATGAACCCTTCCAAATTTTATGGCTTCAAAGTTGAGGAAGATCCTCAAGAGTTTATAGATGAGGTCCATAAGGTGTTAGATATTATGGGAGTTACTTCAGTAGAGAAAGCAGAATTGGCCGCTTACCAATTGAAAGGAGTTTCTCAAGTTTGGTTTAATCAATGAAAAGAAGCATGAATGGTTGAGATGGGTCCCATGGAATGGGAAATGTTCAAAAATGTTGTTCTTGATAGTTTTTCCTTTAGAGATGAGAAAGGCTAAGGTTCTTGAATTCATTAACCTCAGGCAAGGTAGTATGAGTGTTACGAAATACGCTTTGAGGTTTACCCCACTATCTAAGTATGCTCCTTCTATTATGGCGGATCGTAAGACTAAGATGAGTAAGTTTGTTTCGGGAGTGTCTGATTTAGTGGTGAAATAATGTCGTACGGCTATGCTTTTTAATGATATGGATATTGCTCGTCTTATGATTCATGCCCAACAAATTGAGGAGGAGAAACTAAAAGGGAGATCTAGGGAGAAAAAGAGGTCTAGAATGTATGATGATAAGTTCTGTTATGATGGGTCGGATGGATATGGTCGTTCTAGAAATCGACAAAGGTCTTTCGGGCAAGGTTCTTCCAATGCTCCTAAGTATAATGAAAATAGGGCGTCTAACCCTAAGCCACAAGGAATTAGTAGTTAATCCTTATGGCCTACTTGTTCGAGGTGTGGAAAGAGACAATAGGGTAGATGTTTAGCCGGCATAGAGGGTTGCTTTAGTTGTGGTGAAAGTGGTCACAAAATGAGGATTTGTCCTAAGGAAAAGACTAAAGGAAGAGAGGATGTTCCCAAGCAAAACCGGTTATATTCACTACAGCTAGAGATGACCATGAGTGTGCTCCAAATGTGGATCCCGGTATGTTGAAAGGTTCTTAAATTGATGTCTATATTTTGTTAAAATTTGATGTCATTTGTGTGATGTGTTGGTTGCACTCCTATGATGCCCTTATGTAATTGTAAAACTCGTGTAGTCAATTGTTAGTTCCCGAATGAGCCTATCCGAGAGTGGAAGGGGGGAAAGTGTATATATAAGTTTGGGTTATGTGTTGTCTTGAAGAGGACTTTGAGGGTTGCATCTACCACCTAGCTAAGGTGAGGGAGATAGATTCAAGTGTTGACCAACTCCAAAGGGCCAGTTACCTTTCTAAGATTGATCTTAAGTCAGGTTAGCACCAAAGGAGGGTGAAATATGATGTAATGAGTAGTAGGGTGTTTAAATAATACCTAGCTATGATTGGTTGGTAGACTCCACCAAAGATGATGATATGGGTGGAAATGGTTTAGAATTGTCCTTTGTGACAAATGTGAAAGTTAAGAAGTTTCTTGATCTAACCTTAGTAGAATTGAAAGAGACGGTGCTTAGAAAGTCCATTCAGGCTTCCTCCCAAGGGGGAGATGGTGTGCCTAGATAGCAAGTCATTGTGTATTTCGAACGTTTATGATTTGGGCTTATTTGAAACATCTCACTCAAGAAGAGTGTAGTAAGAGAAGGAAGCTTAGTCCCCATTTTGTAGGCCCATAAAAGATCTTGAGACATATGGTTAGGGTTCTTATAAGTTATCTTTGCCTAATGAGTGGCATCGGTGCATTTGGTTTTTCCATGTCTCTAAGTAGAAATAGTGTGTTAGAGATCCAACACCTCTAGTTCCCTTAGAAGGTTTGGGAGTAAATGAAAGTGCATCCTATGAGGAAGAGTTCCCTATGGTTAACTCTTTGTTTAGAAAATCATGTGTGTTTTATGTTTTACCATGATTTCTCTATATGAATGTTCATGAAAAAGCTTAAGTCTTCAAAGAAGTGACTTATGTTAATTGTTTTCCTCATGTTGTAGTTCCTTGAGTAGAGCACCTATAGACTTCATGAGATGAGTTGATGATCATGCTTAGATATGCTTCTAGAGATTGAATTGCATATAGGCTCCATGAGATTATGTTGAGCATGATTTAGTTTGGAGATGGTAAGTTCCTCCTTCAACATGAGAAATGTTGAATTTCATGCATTTTTGGTTGATAGATGTAGTTTCTACTTCCTTGTGATGCATTGAATATGTTTATCTTGGAGTTGATGTTTCCTCCATGGTTGCGTGCATTTAGATGAGTTTTATGCATGATGGGTTGCTAGTCTTGAGTCGTTACCTTTAAGAAGTGCCTTGAACATCATTCGAGGATGAATGATCCCAAGGGGAAGATATTGTAACACCCTGTAGCCTTAAGAGGGAAGCTTAGAAAAAAAGAGTTTTTTCAGGTGGTACCCATGAGGGCCAACCACGCCCCTGCTTAGACCCACGCCCCATAGTTGGGCCTTGTGGATGGGCACCCTGAGAATCTGCCTAAGGCAGTGACCACGACAGGACCCACGCCTCGTAGATGGGTGAACGCCTCGTAGATGGGGGTCGTAGGTACTAACCTTATTTTGACAACTCCCAGAACCCAAACCACGGTTGACTAGGGCGGACCGTGAGTCTATCCACGGCCCGTCAACGTAGTATCGTGGTTAGGATCTGTGAGGCAGTTAAGGCGGTTAGTTTAGGGGCCCTTAGAGACTTTTTGGATTTAATTAGAATTAAGTGGTGTCGTTTTACCCTAACCTAGACCACCTATATAAAGACTTTAGACCCCTAAACTAAGTCATTCTAAGTCATTCACTCAAATCCCTCTCAAATATTCTTTCTATAGAAAGAAGAAGAGGGTTCAAGCTAGGTAAAGTCAAGTCTCCATTCTTCCAAGCTTGGTAGGCTTTGTAATAAAGGTATGATAACTTATTCATTCATGGATTCCTTTCATGCATGAATACCTATGATTTCCCCAATTTAGAAGAAGAATTCCCCAAGTCAATTTAGGGTTTCTTCTAATGTTATAGGTTATGATCTAATAGAGTGGATTATGATTGTTTATGTTTGTTTATGATGGAATTGCATGTTTTAGTATGCGTATTCATGGATCCATGCTTAACTTATGTTTTTCAGGTGAATTTGATATAGTTGGGTTATATGCCATGAAAGGGAAATTTATGGCTTAAATGTGATCTTCTAGGATTGATGAATTACATAATAAATTGCTTGATATTAGAGCACATACATATGAATTACTTAAGAGTAAAGCATATAGACTTGAATTGGTCAAAATCAAAGTATATGTGATGAATTATGACTTGTAGGCTTTGAGGATAAAGTTTTCTTGAGATCAAGGAATATATGATGAGTTACAATGATTAGGGCTCTTAGAGTAAAGCTAACATGATGAACTAAGAATGATAAATCTTTGAGAGTAATGCTTATATGATTAATTTATATTGTAGATAGGTGTAACGACCCATAAATCGAACAAGTTAAACTAGAGCCTAACTAGTGAGTGTGTGAGTTTGCATTGAGGTTTGAGGTGGTTTAATGTTGTCCCAAGCTATGATTGAGGGGTTTAGGGGTTAAACGTCAAGGTACGACTCCCCAAGGACCACCCTAGTCTAACACCCAAGACCCCAAAGAACCTTCAAGTTGGCAAAAATAGGGTGAACCACGGAAGGGATCCACGCCCCGTAGGTCCATCCACTGTCCGTGGATGGCCTAGGTGGGTCAGACCCCCATGAACCAAGCTTCTGCCCCAGACCACGGACCAATAGCACGGTCTGTTAGTGGACTCACGGTCTGTGAGTCTAGGGAGTGAGTCACACCTGTGATTCTGGTTTGTGTTCGGCCTTAGTAGGGGCTAAGTGGTAAATTCCTTTTATGATCTTATAAGGGTATGGACGGTTATTTTAGGTTTATTAAGATATTTTAAAAGTATTAAAATACATTTAGACCTCATTATTTCAAAACCCCATATCAAAACCTCCCCTCCCCTCCAAAAGTTCTCTCTCTAGAAACATCCATTGGAGGTGAAGACTTCAAGCTATGAAGGTCAAATCTTCAAGTTTTTCTAATGATTTTCATGGAATTATTGTCAATAATTTATGGTGGTCTTCATCCTTGACTTAGTTTCTTTTAAGGAGCCAACCTCAAAAATGATTCCAAGTCTTCAATGTTTTCTCTAAAACCCTAGTTTTCAATCTATGCATGGGTTCGATTCTAAATGATTTACAAAGGCTTTATTGCATTGATTTATGAATGAATTGTGGATTTAAAGGTGAATTAATATGATTTCTTCCTAGAACCCATGTTTTCCCCCAATTTCCTAAATTGTGATTTGTGATTAGGAGTTGATTGATTATGCAAGTATGTTGAATTGTTGTTGCTTATATTGAATTAAGTGATTGAATCATGTCAATTTCATTATCTATTGTAGTATCTTGGATTTATGGATTGATGTTGGTTCTTAGCCTTGAAGGGAAAGTTATGATCAAATTACATATTAAAGTAGAATTATGCTTTGATCTAATGATCCACTTGAAAGGTGGAGGTATTTACTTGCTATGTATATTGCGGTATTGAATTGATTGATATCTTCCTAGTACCTCTATATATGAAGGATCTATGAATGATCATGATGTAAAGTATATGTGTGTGATTTCAATGAATGTATAATGAGCATGCTTAGAATGTAATGTTTTATGATTAAATGTTATTTCTCAATTAACACATATGAATGATGATGCTATATGTGAAAGGTGATTCTCACATACATACACACACTCATGGATGACTAATGAATCAAGTTCTATGATAATTTTAATGATGATGGGTTAATTGAAAGGCTATTTTCAATTGTACTCTAATAAATGATAATGACTTGTTGTGAAAGGACTTTCTCACAATAAGGGGATTCTTAGGTGAAAGGATATTCTCATCTTTGAATCTATGAGCTTTCCAATGAATGAATGTTGGTATGGAATGGATGCTCATCCGGGAGTTGAGGCGGAGTATCTAGTAACAGTCCCTACATCCCATTTTCATGAATGTTGGGTTTGAGATGGATACTCATTCATGAGTTGAGGTGGGGTATCTAGTAACAATCTCTCATCCCATAATGAACTAATATAATGAATGTAATGTTCTTCATGGGGAATAATGCTAAGCACCAGGTATGAATTGAGATGGATGCTCATCCGGGAGTAAAGACATGGTATCTAGTAACAATATCTTGAGATGGATGCTCATCTGTGAGTTGAGGCGGGGTATCTAGTAGCAATCTCCCTATGAGGGTGACACCGGGATTCCATGAATTGCTCACATGGTCTATTTCGGTTAATGTTGACCCCCACAAAGAATGTTAATGAACAATGGCTTCTTAAGAATGCGCTACTTAGTGTGGGTGGTGGTATGGGACGCCATCTATGTATCGCACAAGTAGGCTTTGAGAGAGGTTGTGGTGTGTTCCTTTATAATGTTAAGTGTAATGATTGTGCTCTTATAATGATATTAATGAGAATATTGATCTAATGTCCAATGAATGAAGGTGCTCTTAATGAAATGAAGCTAATGAAGAATGTTGACTCTTATATGCTTAAATGTGAAGATGCATGCTATACTTGGATTGTATCATGAGTTACTTCCTTGTCATGACTTAATGAATATGAATGTGCCTTGCCTATGATGACTTCAAAGGAGTACTTAGTGTGAGTAGTAGTATGTGATGCTACTTGCACAATGCACAAGTATGACTTAGAATTGTCTTAGGTGATGGTCCTTATGTGTTGATATGACTTGTGTAATGTTTATGTCTCTTGTGTATTAGTATTATGTAAGGATGGAAAGGTTGAATTGTAAGTTCACTTTTGGTGACCTTGAGGTGGTACTTTGGTGTGGATGGTGGTATGGGACGCTACCCATACATTGCACAAAGTATAGCTTGAGGGTTACTTGCGGTGAAAGCTTAATGTGAAGGTAAAGGGTTTATATGTGATTATGTCCTAATGTGGTTAAATGACTTGAATGTTGGTTGTGGCTGAATATTATGCCTCTTATGTTTATGTTCATGAAGTTTTATCAAAATGGCATATATCATGACTTTCAAAGAAAATGTCCGTTTTAAGCATGCTTTTGCATGACTTTGATACTTAGTACTTAATTGTGCTAACCCCATTCTTCTTCTATGTTTACTACACGTGTAGGTTCCGGCAATTGAGTGGTTTTCTCTAGTGATGCTTGGACTTGAGTTCCCCAACACTAAGTGGTATGTCCTCATAGATCAAGGACAAGTGTTTAGATTTTCCTTCCTTTTCATGTAATAAACTATCGTTAAGATTTTGATTGTAAAGGGCCGTGACCCTATTTTGTTTTAACTATGTTGTTTAGATGGCCATGTGAGACGATAAACTTCCGCTTGTTTTTTATGTCTCTTGTTGTTGGATTTATAAAAGAAAAGTTTGTAATTCTGCACTATTTCTAAGTATCCTATGTTATGAATGCTATGAGGCTTGTAGAAGACCCCTTTGGGGTCGAGTACGCTGTGTTGCTTGTGGGGTGTAGACTCGGGTCGTGACAAACATGGTATCAGAGCACAAGGTTTTGGGAATGGTTTTTAGGTTGATGTCTCATAAGCCATGTCTAGTAGAGTCTTGTTCATCGGTGTGAGTCGCGACACATCTATGAGCAAGAGGCAATAGGACGTTAGAAAGTTACACTTCTTTCTTATTCTTCAAGTCGTGCCATCATGTTTAACTCTAGAATGTCTTTCTCTTATTCCTTATCTGATGGTCTTTAGGGTATGCCCACTTGAAGGGCTTATGATAGATGGATTGAGGGAGGAAGGTTGGTTGTGATGCCAATTATGACTATGTGACTTGTTAGATTTGAGGTGATAGATTGTGATGTTGTCTTTAGGATAAATGGGTTTCATTATGGTTATGCTTAGATGATGGTAGAACCCGGCTTAGTTATGATGAGTTTTGAGGTATTTTAAAAGAGTTGATGAAATGTGGTAGTTTAGAAATGCCTAGGTGTGTGAAGTGAATAGACTTCTCTAAGAGGAGTAGAAGTGTAATTCCCCTTGTTTAGAATCATCTTGTGTGATGAGTGTGAAGTTTTAGTGATGTTTTACTCCAACCTTAGAATGGAAAGAAGTGATGTTTAAAGGAGTTTGTATAGGTTTACTCCCAAATTGGAGATAATGTGCCTAGATAGCAAGGTCGTTGGGTGCTTTGAAGTTCATGAGTTAGGTTTGCGTGATGTTCTCATCTTAAGAGGTGTAGTGAGTTTGAAGAGTTTAGACCTGGTGTGGTGGACTCATATGAGACCTCGAGTGATGTTGGTAAAGCTGTTTGTGAGCAAGAGTTGCTTAATGAGGACCTTCCTAGTTTAAAAGTACCGGTAAGTGATAGTTCCTTATAAGTTGTGAATGTTGTATTGAGGTTCCTATGTTGTTTTCATGTTAGCCTT
Organism: Solanum tacnaense; assembly: GCA_029582525.1. Taxonomy (NCBI): domain Eukaryota; kingdom Viridiplantae; phylum Streptophyta; class Magnoliopsida; order Solanales; family Solanaceae; genus Solanum; species Solanum tacnaense. Next base: position 4,820 of record JAJOOD010028141.1, on the reverse strand, counting down.
AGTTGGGTTTTCTCCTAAGTGGGGGATAGTATGTTGAATAGTAAGGTTGTTGAGAGTTTTGATATTCCTATCTCTTTCCTCCTATTCTTATTCAAGCTTGAGACCAAGAGTTCCTTGTATCTTGTTTCATGTTGTGGAGTCATGTGTGAAATGTGTTTCCATGTTCTCCTTATGTTATGCATTTTCTAGTTGAATTCTTGTTTATATGAGTAAATGAGTTTTCATGAATTATGTTCCTCTTGTTGATATGCATTTAGTATGAGTTGTATGTATGCTTCATGAGGTTGATTGTTGAACATGCCTAAATGTGCTTTTATGAAAAAGTTGCATAATGTGCGTAATGATGTTTTGATGAGCATGATGAGTTGGAGAAGGTAATTCCTCCAAGGTAATGAAAAATGTTGAAGTTATGTTGCATAATGAGTTTGTAGATGTAGTTCCTACTTTCTTGAGTTGCATGGAGTTTGTTCGAGCTTTTGATGTGGAGTTTATGTTTCCTTCTAGTTTTGTGCATTGTTTATGATGTTGCATGCATGATGGGCTGCTATTCATGAGTCGTTAACCCCTTAAGGTGTTTAAAGTGTCATTCGAGGATGAATGTATCTAAGTGGGGGATAATGTAATGACCCGTAAATCGAATAAGTGAAACTAGATCCTAACTAGTGAGTGTGTGACTTTGTCATGAGGTTTGAGGTGGTTTAATGTTGTCCCGAGCTATGGTTGAGGGGTTTAGGGGTTAAATGTCAAGGTACAATTTCCCAAGGATCACCCTAGGGTTCATTGAGGAGGACCCTTAGTCAATCCCCAAGACCCCAAAGAACCTTGACATTGGCCAAAATGGGTTGAACCACGGAAAGGGTCCATGCCCCGTTGGTCCATCCACTGTCCGTGGATGGCCTCCATGGGTCAAACCCCCATGAACCAAGCAGCAGCCCCAGACCACGGACCAACAACACGGTTTGTTAGTGGACTCACAGTCCGTGAGTCTAGGGTGTGAGTCACACCTATGATTCTGGTTTGGGTTCTGCCTTAGTAGGGGCTAAATCGTAAATTCCTTTTATGATATTTAAAGGGTATGGACGGTTATTTTAGGTTTATTAAGATATTTTAAAAGTATTAAAACACATTTAGACCTCATTATATCAAAACCGCAAATCAAAACCTCCCCTCCCATCCAAATGTTCTCTCTCTTGAAATCTGTATTGGAGGTGAAGACTTCAAGCTCTCAAGGTCAAATCTTCAAGTTTTCCAAAGGATTTTCATGTGATTCTTCTCAATAAGGTTTGGTGGTCTTCATCCTTGACTTAATTTCTTTCAAGGAGCCAATCTCAAAAGTGATTCCAAGTCTCCAATGTTTTCTATAAAACCCTAGTTTTCAATTTATGCATGGGTTCGATTCTAAATGATTTCCAAAGGCTTTATTTCATTGATTTATGAATTAATTGTTGATTGAAAGATGAATTAAGATGATTTATTCCTAGAACCCATGTTTTCCCCCAATTTCCTAAATTGTAATTTGTGATTGGGAGTTGATTGATTATGCAAGTATATTGAATTGTTGATGCTTATATTGAATCGTGTCAATTTCATTATCTATTGTAGTATCTTGGATTTATTTATTGATGTTGGTTCTTAGCCTTGAAGGGAAAGTTATGATCAAATTACATATTAAAGTAGAATTGTGCATGATCTATTGATCCACTTCAAAGGTGGAGGTGTTTACATGCTATGTATATTGTGGTATTGAATTGATGGATATATTCCTTGTACCTCTATATATGAAGGATCTATGAATGATCATGATGTAAAGTGTATGTGTATGATTTCAATGAATGTATAATGAGCATGCTTAGAATGTAAGTGTGTTATGATTGAATGTTATTTCTCAATTAACACCTTTGAATGATGAGGCTATATGTGAAAGATGATTCTCACATACACACACTCATGAAGGAAGTTCTATTATAAAGTTAATGATGATGGGTTAATTGAAAGGCTATTCTCAATTGTACTCTAATAAATGATAATGACTTGATGTGAAAGGACTTTCTCACAATAAGGGGATTCTTAGGTTAAAAGCTATTCTCATCTTTGAATCTATGAGCTTTCCAATGAATGAATGTTGGGATGGGATGGATGCTCATCTGTGAGTTGAGGCGGAGTATCTAGTAACAATCCCTACATCCCATTTTAATGAATGTTGGATTTGAGATGGATACTCATCCATGAGTTGAGGTGGGGTATCTAGTAACAATCTCTCATCCCATAATGAACTAATGTAATGAATGTAATGTACTCCGTAGGGAATAATGCTAAGAACCGAGTGGATATGAATTCAGATAGATGCTCATCCGGGAGTTGAGGCGGGGTATCTAGTAACAATCACTTGAGATGGATGCTCATCTGTGAGTTGAGGCAGGGTATTTAGTAGCAATCTCCCTATCACATAACTATGTGCCCACATAGGTCTTGCTAGTGGATCCACTTAAGCTATAAAACAATGGTCCTACCTTAGGCAAGTAGGAATCACTTATCCGGTGAGGGTGACACCGAGATTCCATGAATTACTCACATGGTCTATGTCATTAAGGCTTAACCCCACAAAAAATGTTAATGTATTATGGCTTCTTAAGAATGCACTACTTAGTGTGGGTGCTAGTATGGGACGCCATCTATGCATTACATAAGTAGGCTTTGAGAGAGGTTGTGGTGTGTTCCTTTATAATGTTAAGTGTAATGAATGTGCTCTTATGATGATGTTAATGAGAATGTTGATCTAATGTCCAATGAATGAAGGTGCTACTAATGAAATGAAGCTAATGAAGAATGTTGACCTATATGCTTAAATGTAAAGATGCATGTTATACTTGGATTGTATCATGAGTTACTTTCTTGTCATGACTTAATGAATATGAATGTGTCTTGCCTATGGTGACTTCAAAGGAGTACTTAGTGTGATTAGTAGTATGGGATGCTACTTGCACATTGCACAAGTATGAGTTAGAGTTGTCTTAGGTGATAGTCCTTATGTGTTGATATGACTTGTGTAATGTTTACGTCTCTTGTGTACTAGTATTGTGTAATCATGTAAATGTTGAATGGTAATTTCACTTTTGCTGACCTTGAGGTGGTACTTTGGTGTGGATGGTGGTATGGGACGCTACCCATACATTGCACAAAGTATAGCTTGCGGGTTACTTGGGGTGAAAGCTTAATATGAAGGTAAAGGGGTTATATGTGATTATGTCCTAATGTGGTTAAATGACTTGAATGTTGGCTGTGGTTGAATATTATGCCTTTTATGTTTATTATCATGAAGTTTTATCAAAATGGCATATATCTTGACTTTAAAAATAATGTCCGTTTGAAGCATGTTTTTGCATGGCTATCATCCTTAGTACTTAATTGTGCTAACCCCATTCTTCTTCTATGTTTACTACAAGTGTAGGTTCCAGCAATTGAGTGGTTTTCTCTAGTGAAGCTTGGACTTGGGTTTCCCAAGACTAAGTGGTATGTCCTCATAGATCGAGGACAAGTGTTTAGATGTTCCTTCCTTTTCATGTAATAGACTATTGTTAAGATGTCAATTGTAAAGGGTCGTGGCCCTTTTTTTGTTTTAACCCCTCTTAGGAGCAAGCCTACACAAGGACTTCAATCTATCACAAGGGCAACTACCAAGCATTAACCACAAAAAGCAACTTCGCAATATGATACTTCAAATCTCATAAGTCACACATAGCCATAATTGGCATCACAACACAATCTTCCAAAACTACTTTCACATAATTTCATCTAGCCATAAACCATAATAAGCATCAAAACTCACCTTTTACTCCCTCAATCCTTGAAACATCACCCCTTCCAAGTAATCACATCTAGAAGAGACCACCGGAGAAGGGAATAAAGAGAGAGATCATATGGAGTTAAGCTCTATGGCACGACACAAGAGTAATGAAGAAAGTGAAACTTCTATCCTCCTATAGCCTCTCGCTCATAGATGTGTCGCGACTCACGCCGATGAACAAAACTCTACTAGAGACGTTGCTTTCGAGACTTTGAGCCTAAAAGTAATCTTTAAAACCTTATGCTCTGATACCAAGTTTGTAACGACCCGAGAACACCCCCTAGCCGTTACATGCGTATTCGACCTCTCAGAGGTCTTATACAAGCCTTAGCATTCATTCATTGCATAGATCATAAAAATCACTAAGAATTTAAAACTTTTATTCAATAAAACCATAAGACTTAAAGAGTCATCAACATCTCAAAATATCAATACGCAAGCGGAACTACTAAGTCTCTTTAGCCAATCTTAGACAAGAACTTAAAATGTACTAAGGGACACGCCCCTTTACAAACGAAATGAAACTTAGGTATCTATTACAATGACTAAGAAACTTCTAAACATAGTCCTCGAATCTTGAGGACATACCAAAGACTTGGAAGAGTGAAGCAATCCAAGCAACTCCAAAGCACAATCTCCTCCTAGTTACCACAAGCTACGCTTGTAGTAAAATAGAAGAAAGGGGTTAGTACAACACACGTACTAAGTATGAGGATATGCAAAACATGCTAAAAGGGACATATGTGTGGGAGTTATGCTTTCATGCCAACTTCATAAAATCTCATGAACATCAACATAATAGGCACCTTGCAAGTTGTGACCAACAATACAAAGTCGTATGCTTCACAATACCTCATAAACACACATAACCCATTTACCTTTACCTTCTTGCCTTGGACCTCCACCTTAAGTAACCTTTAAGCAATACCTTTGTGCAATGTACGGGCAACGTCCCATACCATCACCCACACTAAGG